>JAAAWM010010497.1:0-42837 GCA_036873465.1 Thinopyrum obtusiflorum | reverse complement strand
TGATGACTACTTGATAGTTTAGTGCACCATGCTTTACGGCTTAGAACCGGGACTTCAAAAATGTTTTGAACGCCATGGAGCATATGTGATGTTCCAAGAGCTAAAAATGATATTTCAGACTCATGCCCGTGTTAAGAGGTATGAGACCTCTGACAAGTACTTTGCCTACAAGATGGAGGAGAATAGCTCAGCTAGTGAGCATGTCCTCAGAATGTCTGGGTGCTACAATCGCTTGAATCAAGTGGGAGTTAATCTTCCAGATAAGATAGTGATTGACAGAGTTCTCTAGTCACTATCTCCAAGTTACTAGAACTTCGTGATGAACTATAATATACAAGGGATAACAAAAACGATTCCCAAGCTCTTCGCGATGCTGAAATCGGCGAAGGTAGAAATCAAGAAATAGCATCAAGTGTTGATGGTTAACAAGACCACTAGTTTCAAGAAAAAGGGCAAGGGAAAGAAAGGGAACTTCAAGAAGAATGGCAAGCAAGTTGCCACTCCCGTGAAGAAGCCCAAAGCTAGACCCAAACCTGAAACTGAGTGCTTCTACTGCAAAGGAAATGGTCACTGGAAGCGGAACTGCCCAAAAACTTGGCGGATAAGAAGGATGGCAAAGTGAACAAAGGTATATTTGATATACATGTTATTGATGTGTAATTTACTACTGTTCATAGTAGCCCCTGGGTATTTGATACCGGTTCAGTTGCTAAGATTTGTAACTCGAAACAGGAGTTGCAAAATGAACAGATACTAGTTAAGGGCGAGGTGACAATGTGTGTTGGAAGTGATTCCAAGGTTGATAAGATCACCATCGCACAGCCCCTTTACCTTCGGGATTAGTGAACCTAAAATAAATGTTATTTGGTGTTTGCGTTGAGCATGAATATGATTGCATCATTTTTATTGCAATACGGTTATTCATTTAAAGTCAAAGAATAATTGTTGTTCTGTTTACATGAATAAAACCTTCTATGGTCATACACTCAATATAAATGGTTTATTGAATCTCGACCGTAGTGATACACATATTCATAATATTGATGCCAAAAGATGCAAAGTTGATAGTGATAGTGCAACATACTTGTGGCACTGCCGTTTAGGTCATATTGATGTAAAGCGCATGAAGAAACTCCATGCAGATGGGCTTTTGGAATCAACTTATTATGAATCATTTGATACTTGTGAACCATGCCTCACGGGCAAGATGACTGAAACTCCGTTCTGCAGAACAATGGAGCGAGCTAATGACTTATTGGAAATAATACATACCGATGTATGCGGTCCGATGAGCGTTGAGGCTCGCGGCGGGTATCGTTATTTTCTGAGCTTCACAGATGATTTGAGCAGATACGGGTATATCTATTTAATGAAACACAAGCCTGTAACATTTTGAAAAGTTCAAGGAATTTCAGAGTGAAGTGGAGAATCATTGTAACAAGAAAATAAAGTTTCTATGATATGATCGCGGAAGTTTATTCGAGTTACGAGTTTGGCCTTCATTTAAAACAATGTGGAATAGTTTCACACCTCACACCACCTGGAACACCATAGCTTAATGGTGTGTCCGAACATCGTAACCATACTTTATTAGATAATTGTGCGATCTATGATGTCTCTTACCGATTTACCACCATCGTTTTGGGGTATGCATTAGAGACAGCTGCATTCACGTTAAATAGGGCACCGTCTAAATCCGTTGAGACGACACCATATGAACTATGGTTTGGCAAGAAACCTAAGCTGTCGTTTCTTAAAGTTTGGGGTTGCGACACTTATGTCAAAAGGCTTCAACCTGATAAGCTCGAACCCAAATCGGAGAAGTGCATCTTCATAGGATACCCTAAGGAAACAATTGGGTACACCTTCTACCACAGATCCGAAGGCAATATCTTTGTTGCTGAGAATGGAACCTTTCTAGAGAAGGAGTTTCTCTAGAAAGAAGTGAGTGGGAGGAAAGTAGAACTTGATGAGGTAATTGTACCTTCTCTCGAATTGGAAAGTAGCACATCAGTAAAATCCGTTCCCGTGATGCCTACACCAACTAGAGAGGAAGCTAATGATGATGATCATGAAACTTCGGATCAAGTTACTACTGGACCTCGTAGGTCGAACAAAGCACGTTCCGCACCAGAGTGGTACGGTAATCCTGTTTCTGGAAGTCATGTTACTAGACCATGACGAACCTACGAACTATGAAGAAGCTATGATGAGCCCAGATTCCGATAAATGGCTTGAGGCCATGAAATCTGAGATAGGATCCATGTATGAGAACAAAGTGTGGACTTTGGTTGACTTGCCCGATGATCGGCGAGCCATTGAGAATAAATGGATCTTCAAGAGGAAGATGGATGCTGATGGTAGTGTTACTATCTACAAAGCTCGAATTGTCGCAAAAGGGTTTTCAACAAGTTCAAGGTGTTGACTACGATGAGATTTTTTCACTCGTATCGATGCTTAAAGTCTGTCCGAATCATGTTAGCAATTGCCACATTTTATGAAATCTGGCAAATGGATGTCAAAACTGAATTCCTTAATGGATTTATTAAAGAAGAGTTGTATATGATGCAACCAGAAGGTTTTGTCAATCCTAAAGGTGCTAACAAAGTGTGCAAGCTCCAGCGATCCATTTATGGACTGGTGCAAGCATCTCAGAGTTGGAATATACGCTTTGATGAGGTGATCAAAGCTTATGGTTTTATACAGACTTTCGGAGAAGCTTGTATTTACAAGAAAGTGAGTGGGAGCTTTGTAGCATTTCTAATATTATATGTGGATGCCATATTGTTGATTGGAAATGATATAGAATTTCTGGATAGCATAAAAGGATACTTGAATAAGAGTTTTTTAATGAAAGACCTCGGTGAAGCTGCTTATATATTGGGCATCAAGATCTATAGAGATAGATCAAGATGCTTAATTGGACTTTCATAAAGCACATACCTTGATAACGTTTTGACAGAGTTCAAAAATGGATCAGTCAAAGGAGTTCTTGCTTGAGTTGTAAGGTATGAAGTTGAGTAAGACTCAAAACCCGACCACGGCAGAAGATAGAGAGAGAATGAAAGTCATTCCCTATGCCTCAGCCATAGGTTCTATAGAGTATGCCATGTTGTATACCAGACCTATTGTGTACCTTGCCACGAGTTTGGCAAGAGGGTACAATAGTGATCTAGGAGTAGATCACTGGACATCAGTCAAAATTGTCCTTAGGTACCTAAAGAGGACTAAGGAAATGTTTCTCGGTTATGGAGGTGACAAAGAGATCGTCGTAAAGGGTTACGTCAATGCAAGCTTTGACACTGATCCGGATGACTCTGAGTCTCAATTTGGATACATATTGAAAGTGGGAGCAATTAGCTAGAGTAGCTCTGTGCAGAGAGCATTGTAAACATAGAAATTTGCAAAATACATACGAATCTGAATGTGGCAGACCCGTTGACTAAACCTCTCTCACAAGCAAAAACATGATCACACCTTAGTACTCGTTGGGTGTTAATCACATAGCGATGTGAACGAGATTATTGAATCTAGTAAACCCTTTGGGTGTTGGTCACATGGCGATGTGAACTATGGGTGTTAATCACATAAAGATGTGAATTATTGGTGTTAAATCACATGGCGATGTGAACTAGATTATTGACTCTAGTGCAAGTGGGAGACTGAAGGAAATATGCCCTAGAGGCAATAATAAAGTTGTTACTTTATTTTTCCTTATATCATGATAAATGTTTATTATTCATGCTAGAATTGTATTAAACGGAAACTTGATACATGTGTGGATACATAGACAAAACATAGTGTCCCTAGTAAGCCTCTAGTATACTAGATCGTTAATGAAAGATGGTTAAGTTTCCTAACCATAGACATGTGTTGTCATTTGATGAATGGGATCACATCATTAGGAGAATAATGTGATGGAAAAGACCCATCCGTTAGCTTAGCATGTTGATCATTCAGTTTTATTGCTATTGCTTTCTTCATGTCAAATACATATTCCTTCGACTATGAGATTATGCAACTCCCGGATACCGGAGGAATACCTTGTGTGCTATCAAACCTCACAACGTAACTGGGTGATTATAAAGATGCTCTACAGGTATCTCCGAAGGTGTTTGTTGGGTTGGCATAGATCGAGATTAGGATTTGTCACTCCGTGTATCGGAGAGGTATCTCTAGGCCCTCTCGGTAATGCACATCATAATAAGCCTTGCAAGCAATGTGACTAATGAGTTAATTGCGGGATGATGTATTACAGAACGAGTAAAGAGACTTGCCGGTAACGAGATTGAACTAGGTATGAAGATACCGACGATTGAATCTCGGGCAAGTAACATACCGATGACAAAGGGAATAACGTATGTTGTCATTGCGGTACGACTGATAAAGATCTTCGTAGAATATGTGGGAACCAATATGAGCATCCAGGTTCCACTGTTGGTTATTGACCGGAGAGGTGTCTCGGTCATGTCTAATAGTTCTCGAACCCGTAGGATCCGCACGCTTAACGTTCGATGACGATTTTGTATTTATATGAGTTATGTGATTTGGTGACCGAATGTTGTTCGGAGTCCCGGATGAGATCACTGACATGACGAGGAGTCTTGAAATGGTCGAGAGGTAAAGATTCATATATAGGACGATAGTATTCGGACACTGGAAGTGTTTCGGGGGTACCGGGTACGTATCGGGTCACCGGAAGGGCTTCCGAGCAACCCCCGGCAAACTATATGGGCATAATGGGCCAAGAGTGGGACAGACCAGCCCCTAAGGGGCTGGTGCGCCCCCCTATAGGCTGAATAGGAGGAGAAGGAAAGGAAGGGAAGGGAGAAGGAAAGGGGAGGATTCGGCCTCCCCCTTTCCTTCCCTTCCCTCCCCTTCTCTTTCCTTCCCCCTCCGATGAATATGGAAGGGGGGAGGCCGGCTTGGAGGAGGCGCCCAAGTAGGATCCCTCCTACTTGGGGCGCCCCTTGCAGCCCCTCTCCCTCTCCCACCTATATATATGTGGGGGGGCACCTCTAGAACACACAACATTGATTCCTAGCCGTGTGGGGCGCCCCCCTCCATAGTTTACGCCTCCGGTCATATTGTCGTAGTGCTTAGGCAAAGCCCTGCGCGGATCAGTTCACCATCACCATTACCATGCTGTCGTGCTGACGAAACTCTCCCTCGACATTTTGCTGGATCAGGAGTTCGAGGGACGTCATCAAAATGAATGTGTGCAGGACTCGAAGGTGCCGTACGTTCGGTGCTTGATCGGTCGGAACGAGAAGAAGTTCGACTACATCAACCGCGTTGTCAAACGCTTCCGCTTTCGGTCTACGAGGGTACGTGTACACACTCTCCCCCTCTCGTTGCTATGCATCTCCTAGATAGATCTTGCGTGAACGTAGGAATTTTTTTGAAATTGCATGCTACGTTTCCCAACACCTCCCACTCAATTCTTTCGAGAGAAACTCTTTCTCGAGAAAGCACCCATTCTTAGAGACAATCACTTTGCCCTCGGATCTGACATAGAAGGTATACCCAATCATCTCCTTTGGGTATCCCATGAAGACACGTGTGTCCGCTTTGGGTTCGAGCTTTTCTGGCTGAAGCCTTTTGACATAAGCGCATCGCAGCCCCAAACCTTAAGAAACGATAACTTAGCTTTCTTGCCAAACCATAGTTCATACGGTGTCGTCTCTATGGACTTAGATGGTGCCCTATTTAAAGTGAATGCAGTTGTCTCTAATGCATAACCCCAAAACAAAAGTGGCAGATCGGTAAGCGACATCATAGAACACACCATATCCAATAAGGTATGATTACTACGTTCAGACACACCATTACGCTGTGATGTTCCAGGTGGCGTCAATTGTGAAACAACTCCACATTGTCTTAAGTGATTGCCAAACTCATAACTCAGATACTCTCCCCCTCGATTAGATCACAGGAATTTAATATTCTTGTTACGATGATTCTCAACTCTACTCTGAAATTTCTTGAACTTTTCAAATGTTTCAGACTTATGCTTCATTAAGTAAATATACCCATATCTACTTAAATCATCGGTGAAGGTGAGAAAGTAACGATATCCACCGTGCGCGTCAACACTCATCGGACCGCACACATCAGTATGTATGATTTCCAACAAGACACTTGTCCGTTCCATTATTCCAGAAAACGGGGTTTTAGTCATCTTGCCCATGAGGCATGGTTCGCATGTGTCAAGTGATTCAAAATCAAGTGACTCCAAAAGTCCATCAGCATGGAGTTTCTTCATGCACTTTACACCAATATGACCTAAGTGGCAGTGCCATAAGAAAGTGGTACTATCATTATCAACTCTACATCTTTTGGCATCAATATTATGAACATGTGTATCATCACTATCGAGATTCAATAAGAATAAACCCCTCACAATGGGTGCATGACCATAAAAGATATTACCCATATAAATAGAAAAACCATTATTCTCTGATTTAAATGAGTAAACGTCTCGCATTAAACAAGATCCAGATATAATGTTCATGCTTAATGCAGGCACTAAATAACAATTATTCAGGTTCATCACTAATCCCGATGGTAATTTAAGAGCGAGCGTGCCGACGGCGATCACATCAACCTTGGAACCATTTCCCACGCGCATCGTCACTTCATCCTTCACAAGCCTTCGTCTATTCCGCAGTTCCTGTTTTGAGTTGCAAATGTGAGCAACCGAACCGGTATCAAATACCCAGGCACTACAACGAGAGCTGGTAAGGTACACATCAATAACATGTATATCATATATACCTTTGTTGATGTTGGCGCCCTTCTTATTGGCCACATACTTGGGGCAATTCCGCTTCCAGTGGCCAATTCCCTTGCAATAAAAGCACTCAGTTTCAGGCTTGGCTCCAGCCTTGGGTTTCTTGTCGCGCCCCGCCTGATTACCACTGTAGCCAGACGGTCGCCACGCATACCAGCCCAGGAAATCACTCTGGCATGCGCGTTTACAACAAGTATCATGAACACAGGCATTTCTATTAATGGGTAAATAAGTCTTACATGAGGGTTTACAAGAGTGATGGCAGCGGAATTGCTCTATCTAAGGCAGCATGGTCCTGGTGCGGCTCCAATCCACAGGGATCTGACTGGGTTACTCTCCTAGCCCGCGAACACTCCAGCTCCCCGTCGACGGACGACGGATCCTTATGTGAACCTGGCCACATTGAAGGCCGCTGAGTACTTTTGAATGTACTCGCAAGCAAACCAAACCAACATATACACCAAGCAAAGCAATCCATGGCATTCAAGAATGCATTTGTTATTAAAGCAGTATTAATTATCATGGCATAACATACTCATTTAGCGACATTAATTATCCAGTTGTAGCAAGATTATCTAGCATGATAAGACATCTAGCAGCATTGATCATCATGGCATAACATGGTTATCTAGCAAGTTATTACTGAAGTAAAGTGCAGTAAGGTAAAGCATATTAAGTAAATATTTCATACTCCGAACATCCTCGTGATCCAGTCTGAATCCGATCCAAATCCAATCCAACTCATGTGGTCATCCGACTACTCATCTCATAGCCATCCCATGGCTAACATATCATATTCCTGTTACCATCTGATGCCTGTGCATCTGCACTACCAATCTGACAAACTTACTCTCTTCCATCATTTTTATCACTGTTCTGGTTGATCACCTAGAGAGGTCTGAACGGACTGTCCAATACCGTGGACCCGGCTATTCGAATAGATTTTACACTCTGCAGAGGTTGCGCACTTTACCCACACTATGGAGCACTAACCTCGTGATCCCATTCGGGTGGATCAGCATTGCTCCAACGAAACCTGCCTGACCCGTAACTCTCCCATCGTACCACCGGGATCCATACTCCCCCGGAGTCCTGCCCTGGGTGGCCCCTTGTCACCTCGGGGGGGGGGGGGGGGGGGGGGGGGGGGGGGGGGGGGGGGGGGGGGGGGGGGGGGGGGGGGGGGGGGGGGGGGGGGGGGGGGGGGGGGGGGGGGGGGGGGGGGGGGGGGGGGGGGGGGGGGGGGGGGGGGGGGGGGGGGGGGGGGGGGGGGGGGGGGGGGGGGGGGGGGGGGGGGGGGGGGGGGGGGGGGGGGGGGGGGGGGGGGGGGGGGGGGGGGGGGGGGGGGGGGGGGGGGGGGGGGGGGGGGGGGGGGGGGGGGGGGGGGGGGGGGGGGGGGGGGGGGGGGGGGGGGGGGGGGGGGGGGGGGGGGGGGGGGGGGGGGGGGGGGGGGGGGGGGGGGGGGGGGGGGGGGGGGGGGGGGGGGGGGGGGGGGGGGGGGGGGGGGGGGGGGGGGGGGGGGGGGGGGGGGGGGGGGGGGGGGGGGGGGGGGGGGGGGGGGGGGGGGGGGGGGGGGGGGGGGGGGGGGGGGGGGGGGGGGGGGGGGGGGGGGGGGGGGGGGGGGGGGGGGGGGGGGGGGGGGGGGGGGGGGGGGGGGGGGGGGGGGGGGGGGGGGGGGGGGGGGGGGGGGGGGGGGGGGGGGGGGGGGGGGGGGGGGGGGGGGGGGGGGGGGGGGGGGGGGGGGGGGGGGGGGGGGGGGGGGGGGGGGGGGGGGGGGGGGGGGGGGGGGGGGGGGGGGGGGGGGGGGGGGGGGGGGGGGGGGGGGGGGGGGGGGGGGGGGGGGGGGGGGGGGGGGGGGGGGGGGGGGGGGGGGGGGGGGGGGGGGGGGGGGGGGGGGGGGGCTCCAACGAAACCTGCCTGACCCGTAACTCTCCCATCGTACCACCGGCATTCATACTCCCCCGGAGTCCTGCCCTGGGTGGCCCCTTGTCACCTCGTGACACCTGCCACCGTTGTGGCCAAACTAAACTGTCCCAAACGGGGACTCCCGGGTCAAACAATCAACTGGGCTCACAAGGTTATCGTCGCCTACCGGGCCAGGGTAGCGCGCACGCATAACCTTCCCTCTTTGGAGGTACCGGTGAAAGAGCATGCGATCAGACCAAGTCAAGGCCGTCCCATACCGGCAAATGTGGCTGCACGGGTAAGTCCGGACAGGTGACTCTGGATCAACCGACTAGGTTTAGCTTTAGCCAGTACTTAGCAGGTATGGTTGTTTATCACAATAACTTAACATGGGGGTAACTGTGTATGAGGTAACAACTGCATAAACATAACAACCTATCTCCGTATAACATCACAATGAGTCATTAGTGGAACAATACTTAAATAGCAAGTTATCACTTTACAAGTTCTAGCTGTAAGTACGACCATCGGAACCCTTGTATAAAACCGGCAAATAAACCAGTAGCCACCAGAACGGTCTTTACAACTCAGATCTGGGACAATTACTGGAATAACTCAACCCCGGCTCAAGACGGCTGGAAAGCAGCTCAGAGCATGAGACGGTGTTGATAAGAAGAATGTAGCAGCTCCCTAAGACGGCCGAAAAACAGCTCAGAGCATAGGGTCACCGCTATGGAAAGAAATTCAACAGCTGCCTGAGATGGCCGAAAAGCAGCTCAGAACACGGGCTAGTCATTGAAAAGAGAAATAAAAGTCGGCATCCACCCCGGACGGCCGAAAACAGCTAAGAACACAGGCGTGGTGCCGTGAGCGAAGAAAGTGCAAGCAAGGGTTCGTCAGTGTCCCATACAGCTTACTACTACGCATACAAGCATAAACATATTGATTTAAACATGTAAGAATAACACAGAGCAATGCTTTAGGGCATATATCAGATGGTCGGCTTGCCTGGGGTCGAGGAATACTCCGGGAAGAAGTGCGGAGAGTCTGCGAAAAGGATCACCGGAAAGGATTTCCCCTCGGAAAGGCTAAACGGAGGGCAAGGGCAAGATGGTCATTTTCACAATGTCAAAACATTATGAAAATGATACCATCATGACGGTCTCGAAGAGACGAAGAAGTGAGCGTTGGAATCACCTGATTCGGAGTCACGGGGAAAAAGATACGAGGGGTTGACTGCCAAGGACCCATCTATAAATATTTAAATTTCACAGACGTCCTCAACAGTTTTTTCTACGGAAAAGATTAAAGCACACTGTGCTTATGGGCTGGCTTGGGCTGGATTCGGCCGCTGCTGCTGCTGTCGCTCCACTGGGCCGGCCCCAACTGTTGCCACCGTTTAAAGAAACAGTGGGCTACTGACGGGCTTGGCCCACGTTATCTCCCTCTCCCTCCCTGTTCGTCCTCTCCCCCGACAGAAACAGGGGAGGCACCGGCCGAGCTCCAGGCCATCGCGCGTGGGCACTCCGGCGCTCGCCGAGGGGCGGGGCGAGCTCGCGGGGATCTGCCGCACCCGAGAGTGGTCGAGGCAGAGGCAGGGATGACCTGTAGCCGCCGGACGGGGTGGTGGCGGACGGCGACAGAGGGCGGCTGCGCCGGTCTGTGGGGAGGGCTCCGGTGGGTGGGGAGGCTGGGAAACAATGTGGCTGGAGTCACCGGCGAGCACCACGTTCATTGGTGGGCTGCACGAGCGGTGGGGGTGGCTGGTGATGCGGCGGCATGCGATGGCAGAGGCGGTTAGCCGTGGTTAAATTGAGCCGCTCCGGCGAGGGATTAGGTCGGGCGCGGGTACTGGGGAGGACTAGAGGGAGAGGAGAGGCTGCTGAGGTGGGGTGAGTGCTCGGGAAGGCTCGGACCGCGGCAATTTATAGCCCGGCCGTGGCTACCGGATAAGCTGGCCGCCATGGCAAGCTTAGCCACGCACTGGCGCGGCGAGGCGACGTGGCTGGCTGGTTCCCATCGTCGACGAGTGGCCGACCTGACGAGAGGCAGAGGGAGGTGACAGCTCGGGGAGGAAGGGGCCAAGGAGGGAGGTGACAACTCGGGGATCACGGGCGAGCAGTACGACGGCGGCGATCGTCGTGGCGCGAGGAGAAGAAATCTGGAGGGGAGAAGGACCTAGAGAGGGGTACGTGGACGCAGGGGAGCCGTGAGACACACCCGGACACGCCGGAGCTTACCAGAGCTCGCCTGCCGACGCTACCAGACGAGGTCAGTACGCAGAGCGTGTGTTTGGCATGGCCACCGCGTGGTCTCCACGGTTGCTGCGTGTCCAAGGCACCCATGAGGGGTCAAAACATGTCTGGAGTCTTCACCTCCCTTCCTTGAGTTGACGAGAGAGGTTTTGGAGGGAAGTGGAGGCAAGAGATGACTGATTGGACCTGAGAAGGCAGGTAACAGCAAGGTGTTTGGAGTGGGGTGGGGGAGATTCAGCTGGGGATAGATGCTTATCTTTTCCTTGCTGTTATCTTACACTAAGATGAGTAATCTGGCCAAGTTTCAGACCAAATGGAGGATTGTAGCAAGCACTTGCTGTACAAATCACCATACTGGACAGAAATGAAGACAATGATGCTGGACAAAAATGGCTAAATGAATTAGGCTGAAACTTGGTGGAGGTGAATGATTTGAACATATGAGGATGTTGGAAAAGTTTCAACTCATTTGGAAATGCCAAAATGGTACTTCCTTCACAGCACTTCCAAATGGACAGAAACTTGAGAAAAATGCTGTGGATGAATGGATAGGTCGATTGAGCTGATTTTTGGTGTCCATGAGTTATTTAGCAATGTTAACCACCATGACAAATTTCAGCTCAAATGGATCAAGGGTTCAAGCACTTCCTTTGCAAACTAAAAATCTGGACAGAATTTGCAAATGGATGCTGTGCTCAAACTTTGAACTATGGAACTTAGGATCTTGATGGAAATGGTGAAGATATGGATTGAATAAGCTCCACAATTTATTTGAGATTTTTCTTGGCTACCAAAATGGTAGTTCCTTTAGAAAGTGCCCAAAATGCAATGTTGGCATTAAATAGGAAAATGCAATTTTCCCTATTTAATTATGGCCAATATTTTTATGGGAGCTCAATATGATCACAAAGAATATCTCCACAAGTTTTCATGAACTTTGGAGATGGATAGATATTTTCCTGGATTTAATTCCTTTAACTGGCAGAAAAAGGAAATAATTATAAATGAAAAATATTGCAAATGACTTGGCAATATTTTTGCATATCCAGGGTTTATAGATATGGGATGATCACTGGGAAAAGTTTGGGAGGAAACAGATCAAATAAAATTGGGGTTCCTTTGTAACGGAGAGGATCAGGGTTTCCCTTCCGGTAATTCGGAAGGTAGGGTTTCGACGGCAAAACCCTGAAAAGATCTTGGGTGGCATGGTTGGACTGAAGAGAATCTCTGGTTGGATAGGGAAGGCAAGGCTAATTGACCATCTTCATAGACCCAAGAGCTAGAGAAAATTCGATAACACCGAGAAAAAAGACGGAGTCAACTCCCGTGAAGGAAAAAAAACAGGAGCGAAAACCAGGGTGTCACATTTCTTCACGGGAGGAGCAACTGCTTTGCCACTCTTCTTGAAGTTTCCCTTCTTTCCTTTGCTCTTCTTGAAACTAGTGGTGACCATAACCACTTGATGCTCCTTCTGGATGTCTGACTCAGCAACTTTCAGCATCGCGAACAGCTCGGAGACTGACTTGTTCATCCCTTGCATGTTATAGTTCAACACAAAGCTCTTGTAGCTAGGTGGTAGCGATTGAAGAACTCTGTCAGTGACCGCCTCAGGAGGGAGCTCAACTCCCAACTTAGCCAGACGGTTTTAATACACAGACATTCTGAGTATGTGCTCACTGACAGAGCCGTTCTTCTCCATTTTGCAGGCATAGAACTTATCGAAGGTCTCATGCCTCTCGATCTGGGCATTCTTCTCAAAAATAAACTTCAACACCTAGAACATCTCATATGCTCCATGACATTCAAAATGCCTTTGAAGTCCCGGTTCTAGGCCATACAACATGGCGCACTGAACTATTGAGTAGTCATCTGAAAGTGCATGTAGTCCCCATGTGTGGTTTTGGTAATTGATGACAATCCTAATGGACTAATGTTTGCATTGAATTATACATTTGAAGGAAAGTTCCATTTGCAATGCATGAAGAATATTGGATGAACTGAAGGATGTTTGTTCCATGGTGACGCAAGAAGGAGATAGAATGGATTCGAAATGAATGCCATATACATATTGTTATGCATGCATCAAGGTTGAGCTCGGTGATTGAATCAAATACGATCAAGATAAATTCCATGTGATGAACAAGATGTGATCTATATGGAGTTCATTGAGGATCTCTCATACATTCTCATGCTTAGGCTTATGGGTTAAACCATGATGGATCAAGATCTTGATAGAATGATTAAAGAGAAGAATTCTACATATGCTTGAAGATATGATCATTATGAGCTCATATGTTGAGTCATGGATTATTATGTCTTAAAGCAAGTAATTCAAGTGAAGAATTCATTGTGCCTCTCAAGATACTATGTTGGAGCATGACAACGAGCAAATGATGTCCAATATGATATTCAAGGAGAAACTTCATATGGTCATGGTGAATTGAGATATTGGTTATTATGTCTTGAAGAAATGAAGCATAGTGAAGATATCAATAGGGCCTTCAAGACATCAATATTAATCACAGAGCAAAGATAAATGGTGACCAAGATGAAGATCAAAGATTGACCTCTAAGATGGTCAACACACAAGCGCAAATCATGTGCCACATGAGGTCTTGTGGTACGGTAAGAATGTATCAATTGCGCTTTGTGTACTAACCCATACTATGTGTTGTCTATGTTATGTGGGTTAGGTAATTCTCATGAGGTTGGTGCTCATCAAAGGATGTCATCAAGTAATTAATGATGATGGACAAGTGAAGATGAATGCAAAGCAAAGCTTCCAACATTGTGTATGGGGGAGCAACTTGAAGACTTCTCCAATGTCTTGCCTTCAACTTGAGCCATGAAGAAACATCAATATAAAGCTCAAGTGAAAGGCTCTAGTCAAAGGTATTAGTTCCTTTGGCTTTAGATGTGAGGATCGATGACCATCGAAAAGGACATATGCTCAAGAATGAGTTTCCGGAAGCTATCTAGTATAGTTCTTTTATGACTCTTGAGTTATAGGGATCCCGCACTATTAAGAGGGATCAAAGGGGTTAGTGATGGATTTGCTCTCAACATCATCCATTTCTATTCTTCTCACATCATATTCCAACATATGCATATTTCACTCCAATCCAATGCAAATACAAAATGCCTACCCATGTACCAAAGAAAATCCAAAGTCAACTAGGTTCCCCAAAGTATATGTCTAACCTTTGCATACTTTGAACCCTCCATTTTGGCTTATATTGGGTGGTTATCTATGTGAGGACCTGGAGGTTTTACATAGCTTCAAAACGAGCCGAAGATCAGCAAAATCGGAGTCCGGATGAAAAAGTTATGCATGTTTTACTTTTGGGGCGCCTGCAGTTTTTGTGATGGCCGGATGTCCGGGACTTGGTCGGATGTCCGGGCTCCCGGGACGCCCTGGATGTCCGGGATCCTCCTCGAAATCCGGTTGTCCATGTCCAGAAACCTTGCTGCAATGTTGGTTGTGCCCGCCGGATGTCTGACAGTTGTCCGGATGTCCGGGGCCCCATCTTTGGCCAGATATCCAGGCCATGTACATTGGCTCTATTTTTCTGTATTTGTGTGCACTTTTCTCAACCGCCGGATGTCCGGCCCTTGCCCGGATGTCCGGCCAACACAGCCACTTACACTCCAACGGCCATATTTGCACTACCACTATATATAGCATTCTTCCACCCCGGGAGAAGGTTGAGCAACACATTCATATGAACCCTAGAACACAAAAAAGCTCCCTCTCACTTCTCCTACACCAAATATTAGATACTGGAGAGATTTGTGAGAGTTCTTGAGAGATTTTCCAATTAAGTGATAGATCCACTCCCTCTCCCTCTTGTGACCAAGGGAATTCGTGATTTGAGCAAGTCTTGAGCTTTTCCCCCTTTATCTGGTTACTCTTGGAGGTTGGAGACTCCTAGGCGGTAGGAGTGCTCCGGTGAGGAATCAACTTGTGATTTGCCCCCGGAAAGTTTGTTAAGGTTTGGAGGCTGCCTCAAGGTCTACCACTAGTGGTTGAGAAATGCCTTCGTGGTGTTGTCGCAAAGGGAGAATAGGGTGAGCCTTCGTGGCTTGGTGTGCCTTCGTGGTAACATCCACCTCTCTAATGGTGACTAGCTTCCCTCCAAGGAAGTGAACACCGGGATACATCCTCTTCTCCGTGTCTTCGGTTATTTCTAACCCTAGCCACTACTTGTGGTTTACTTTGGTCTCTTGACCTTGCATTCACTATATATTGTTGTTCTCATTATATTGTGTTGGCTATTTTCTTGTAGAGATTATTTAGGCCTACACTTTATATCACGCGATTCATACTTGTTACCATTGATATATCTTGTCATTAGTATGAATTGCTAACTTGTGTCATACACTTCCATATCTTGTGATATTGCTCAACTAAGTTTGTGTAACTTACTTGTTCTTGTTAGTATCCTTGTTGTGCTCATCTTATTTATAATAAGTTGTTGGTGCACTTAGTTGAGCCTAGTGTATTTAGGATTTGTGCTTGAAAAGTATCCTCTTAGTTTATTTCTGCATTAGGATTAAGCCAAATCCGTAGAACTTTTTAAAACGCCTATTCACCCCCCTCTAGGCAACATCATGGTCCTTTCAGTTGGTATCAGAGCTAGGTCTCTCCTTATTAGGCTTCACCGCCTAGAGAGTATCAATGTCCACAAGTGGTTTAGTGCACAATGACACTTTTGATTTTGATGGCACAAATTATCACTTGTGGAGGATTCACATGCTTTGTCACTTTCGGGACATGGGTCCAAATGTTCCGCGAATTGTTGTTGTGGGGACTTCTATTGCCAAGGATGGTCTATCTCCATCTCTTGAGGATATTCTTCTTGATTGTGAAGCTTCTCTTGTCATTCATCAAACTATATCCTTCGAAGTTTTTAAGTCAATCTCGACTTACAAGTCAGCTCATGAGGCTTGGACCAAACTTGAAGATATATATGGTGGGTACAATCTTGATAAAGACAATATTCTTTGGGACGAGTTAATGGAGGAGTTCTCCACATTTTTAAATCATGAAGAGCTCTCTATTGCTTCCACCTCCAATTACTTGGACACTTCAACATCTTCTACTTCACCAACATGTGGCGTGCCACAAGGTAATGACATGGTGAGTGAAGAAATATCTTCTGATGATGGTGTTAAGCTCATTATTGATGATCTTGCTTGTATAGATGCTGGTGATGTATCTTCTATCGACTTGAGCATATCTAGCACCGCAAATAGTATAAATTATTGTGTTGATAGTCCATCCCCTAAGAATTCCTCAACAAATGTTTGTGATGATATGCTTGATCTCGCATGTTGCCATGATAGAAATGCTTTCGTTTCTTCCAGTTGTTCTATGACTAACCATGTAGAAGAAATCAAGAAATATGAGGCACACTTGATTGATGAAGAACGCTCTTCTCCAAAATAATCATCTTCAACCCCCTTTGTTCACATGTGCCTCATGGCAAAAGGTAATGACGAGGTATCATCTTCTCTTAGTGATAATGATGATAGTTGTGATGATGATGATGATGACTTGGCTCAAAATATCTATGAGATTGGGAAAACTCTTCATAGAGCTAAAAATAACACTTATAAAAGGTTCCAAGATGTTCTTGCTTGCTTTGAAAAACGTAATAATTTATTTCTTAACGAGCAAGCTAAAAGTGAACAACTTGAACATGAACTTGCCAAGTCTCATCAAACGTTTAGAGATTTAAGATCTTCAAAAGGAGAGATTGAAATTACTCATGGTAAACTTAAAGAGGATTTCGAGCTCCTTCTTCTTGAATGCAATAATGTCAAGGGAGAGCTCATCAAACTCTCTAAGTCTCATGAGGATCTTTAATCAACTCATGAGAAATCTCTGATTACTACCTGCTCCTCTCATATTAATAATGATGCTTGTGCCACTAACTCGATTTCATGTGAAGCATAAATTTTGAAGGAGACTGTTGAGCTTAGGGGTCAACTTGATTTGCTAGCTATCAAGTATGGGAAATTGGAAGAAAGTCATGAAAAGCTCTCGGGCACTCATGAGGATCTTCTAATGTCTCATGATAAGATAAAGTTAGCACATGAGATTATGGTCACGAAGGTAAATTCTTGTGAGTCTCATGTGGACGTTAGCACATATTCTACTCAAAATACTCTATCACCATGTGCTAGTCCTTGTAATTCCTCTCTACACGATATGGCTACATCTTGTGGTGAATTGCTCACCATGCCTTGTTCCTCTAACAATGCAACTGCAACTTCCTCTAGTTCTTTTGTGGATACTAATATTGTAGAGGAAAATGAAGAGCTCAAGCCCTAAGTCATCAGCTTTAAGAAAGACTTGGAAAATGTTGTGACGTTATCTTGAGTGTGCAAAAGGATCCTCAAGACAACATAGGACTTGATTTCATCTCCACCAAGAAGAAGTCCAAGAACAAGAAGAAGGGACAAGAACAAGTCAAGAATGAGGCCAACATTACTTGCTTCAACTGCAGAAATGTTGGACACCATGTGAGATCTTGTCCACTGAAGAAGAAGGCTTTGAATAAGAAGCAACATGGGAAGTGGCCTCAAGTTCAATCTCAAGATGAAGAAAGGCCTCCACCCATGATGAACCTTGATGATGCTTCACAAGTCAAGAATATAAAGAAGAAGATAAAAGGGAGCACATGTTGCTATGATTATCGTCAGAAGGGACACATAGCTTCATCATGCCCCAACAGTAACATATCTAAGCCTCCTAGAGTAAATAATCATTATTCGCTAAGGAAGGATATTGTTGGCAATGTGTTTGCCAAGTTTGTGGGTTCCCAAAGTGGTTTGGAAGTGAATAAGACCATTTGGGTTGCCAAGCCTATTATTACTAACTTCTTAGGACCCAACTTGGTTGGGGACCATCAAGCTCAAACTTGATCAATAGGTGTGTGGAGGGCATTGGAGACTTGGCTAGTTCATGAAGAAAAATGATTCTCAAAAGTTATCATGGTCCAAGCCAAGTCAAGTGGATTATCATCATACTTTTCATTCCAATGCTCCTCGAGGCGGTAACTTGTACTTATATATTCTACATTGAAAGTTACTTGACCCTTGCATGTTTAGGTTTTGTACCTAGCGTGAACTCGTATATGTTGTGCCTCATAGTATGCTTGATTTGTGTATCTAGCATGTGTGGGTTTCTATGCACGTCATATATTTGTAAGTATAGTCTCGAGCCTTCATTACATCTTAGTTGCATCTTATTGGGCTCTTTTGAGATATTAATGGATCATCACATTATGGGGGAGTGTTATGCTCTACGCACATCACAAACCTAAAATGTGTATATATATATGGGATACCACCTATTATTTATAGTGCAAGATTATCTAGTTACTATGTGGTATATCAAGTTCATTTGAAATTCAAATTCCCATCCATTGATTATCTTTAGTTGGATTTTGTATGCCTCTTATGTACAATACATGGGTTTTCACATTATGGGGGAGTGATATGTTTTGTGCGTATCACAATCCCTGTGAATGTGAACAGTTGAGGATTGCCACTCTAATTTATATTGTTAGATTACCTTATATCTTTGTGGCTTGCTATTGCAACAAGTTCTCAACTACGTTAACACCTTTTTGGTGTGCATCCTCTGGACTTGTTTGCGTATATCATCCTTGCGGTTTTCCCCATGGTTTTCTTAGCAATTGTATTTGGGAAATCGTTTGATTCAAGCCATTCCAATTGTTGATTTACATGATGATCCATCTAATTGGAATATTAAAAATATGTTATCCAAGCATTGTGTTTATTACTAAACTCTCATGTTATATGTTTGTTTTAGTATAGAGATGATCATGCTCTTACTTGAATCTACCACCGAATGATAACTCGAAATACCATTTTGTTCTTACATTTGGTATTCCTTAATTGGTAGACCTTGATGATCATCGCCATCCCTACTTTTGCTTCAACTTGCAATTTATATCTAGCCGAGAAATTCGTGTGCTTCCCTCCCTTACCTTTGTTCAAGCTCATCTTCTTGGTTTTTGGACTTAAGGGAGTTTATTATTTCTTTACTTGTACTATCCTATGAGAATGTCTAAAATGTATAGCTTGTATGCTCATTGGCATTGCTTAGTTCTTATGTAGAACTTTGTGTGTGATCATGTGTTGATTAATAATGTTGATGCAACTTGGCCAACATGAATGATTTGTGATGTTATTGGAGTATTCATGATTTATGTGTTCTTGCGTCCAAATTGTATCTCCTTGGATCTTGGTAGGCTTGTGCATGCATATTTGTTGGTTATATATCTTCATGACTTGTTTGATTTCTTTGATCCAGTATATAGGGTAAATCCATCAAATCCTTAACCATTAAGATGTGCATGAAACTCAAATCCATTTCCATATGCACGTATTTATTTGGTTTTGCCTTATGTTTTGAAGTTATGCTAACTACTTTGGACCCAATAAGTTTGGGGACCATATTATACTTAAATTCTTTTAGGTACAATGGAGAAGCATTGTGTGCTTGGATTATTCATGAATAAGGTAGTGACACAAGCAAGGAATTAGAGCCAAGCTTGGATGACTCAGTGATCTACTAATTCATACTAATCCTTTCTCGGTAACAAGTATTTACTTCATGCATATACATAAATAGAGTCAGCCTTGTGTAGGTTGCATCATGGCATGTATAGTACTTGTTGTATTTGTGTTTTCTTGCATGTTCTTAGAAGACACTTTATTACAATGGTGAGACATTTCAGAGGAATCATATAATGGGGATTTATAAAACCATTCATGATTCACCTATCCCAATATATGCCAAATTAAGAAATTTATTATATATCAATTTCTAAATGTTTTCCCATGTGTAATTATGATAAAATTGCAATAACACTATATTTGCTTGTGTCATTTGCTATATTACTTAGCAATTCGTTGATATGCAAATAAGATCAATTTATGCCATGTGCTTTGTGCCATGTGCCTTGATCTTATGCTAGGATCACAGTTGTATAATAATGTATTCACTTGTGCATATCATGTTCTTATCAATTGTGACTATTTTGTGTATGCAAGTTTCTTTGTGGATACATGGACTACTATTGTCCAATTAAAAAATTTATACAGAAGAAAGTTCATATCTTACCTTGATATCATTTACTCCTTGTGGGTCACCTCATTTGTTTGCTTTTCTATTTGGTGGTGGTCTTGGTAATAGGTTGAAAAGTGAGTGCTTGTATGTTTTGCATATAATCATGTGCACTCATGCGTTTTGAATGTATGTTCGACCCATTCTTATCATGTTGATCAAATGGGGTATTCATATTATATCTTGTCCAAAATATGTTCGTTGGATCATTCGTATGTTTTTCTCACATGTATAATGCTTATGTTCATATCATAGTATCTTATTGCATTCTATAGATCCCGAGCTCCTCAAATTTTCATCATTGAATATGTGCATTTAATTTCCACTCACATTTTGTAATATGCACACATTAAGGAGGAACTCATACTATACTGGCTTCTAGATTTTTCCCATTTTGGCATTTGTTTCCAATGGGGGAGAAGTTTGGAGGGTTTAAATTAAAGATAAGTGTTCTTAGTGTGCTTGTTGTCATTCATGCTTACCTACCCTTCTTAAATATGTGTGTGTTGCATGGATGAGTATTGTATATAGAGAAAACTTCACCTAGTTTATGTCAACCATTATATGCAATGACGTTCAAAGTTCATTCACACATGCATATGTTGTGGGGGAGTTTGCTCTATATATTGTGGGTGTGCTAACATCAAATGCTTGTGTAGTGTTTGATACTAGTACAACCAGTTTTGGTAATATCAAGTATCTTCGGGACACTTGATGCTGTCAAGACCACCTCAAGTATACAATTTATCCTCGTATGAATTGCATACTTGTTTTAAAATTCAATATATAAACCCTCTTGTTGAGATTGTCATCAACTACCAAAATGGGACAGATTGAAAGTGCATGTAGTCCCCATGTGTGGTTTTGGTAATTGATGACAATCCTAATGGACTAATGTTTGCATTGAGTTATACATTTGAAGGAAAGTTCCATTTGCAATGCATGAAGAATATTGGATGAACTGAAGGATGCTTGTTCCATGGTGATGCAAGAAGGAGGTAGAATGGATTCGAAATGAATGCCATATACATATTGTTGTGCATGCATCAAGATTGAGCTCGGTGATTGAATCAAATATGGTCAAGATGAATTCCATGTGATGAACAAGATGTGATCTATATGGAGTTCATTGAGGATCTCAGACGTTCTCATGCTTAGGCTTATGGGTTGAACCATGATGGATCAAGATCTTGAGAGAATGATTAAAGAGAAGAATTCTACATATGCTTGAAGATAGGATCATTATGAGCTGATATGTTGAGTCATGGATTATTATGTCTTAAAGCAAGTAATTCAAGTGAAGAATTCATTGTGCCTCTCAATATACTATGTTGGAGCATGAGAACGAGCAAATGATGTCCAATATGATATTCAAGGAGAAACTTGATATGGTCATGGTGAATTGAGATATTGGTTATTATGTCTTGAAGAAATGAAGCATAGTGAAGATATCAATAGGGCCTTCAAGACATCAATATTAATCATGGAGCAAAGATAAATATTGACCAAGATAAAGATCAAAGATTGACCTCTAAGATGGCCAACACACAAGCGCAAATCATGTACCACGTGAGGTCTTGTGGTATGGTAAGAATTTATCAATTGCGCTTTGTGTACTAACCCATACTATGCGTTGTCTATGTTATGTGGGTTAGGTAATTCTCATGAGCTTGGTACTTATAAGTGAGGGAGTCCTGGACTAAGGGGTCCTCGGGCGTCCGGCCTGTTATCCATAGGCCGGACTAATGGGCTGTGAAGACATGAAGACCGAAGACTATACCCGTGTCCGGATTGGACTCTACTTGGCGTGGAAGGCAAGCTAGGCGATCGACTATGAAGATTCCCTCTTATGTAACCGACCTCATGTAACCCTAAATCTCTCCGGTGTCTATATAAACCGGAGAGCATAGTCCGGATAGGACAGATTCATTACCATATACTCATAGGCTAGACTTCTAGGGTTTAACCATTACGATCTCGTGGTAGATCAACTCTTGTAACACTCATATTCATCAAGATCAATCAAGCAGGAAGTAGGGTATTACCTCCATAGAGAGGGCCCGAACTTGGGTAAACATCGTGTCCCCCGTCTCCTGTTACCATCGATCCTAGACACACAGTTCGGGACCCCCTACCCGAGATCCGCCGGTTTTGACACCGACATTGGTGCTTTCATTGAGAGTTCCACTGTGCCGTCGACGAAAGGTTTGATGGCCCCTTCAATCGTCAGTAATGACGTGGTCCAGGGAGAAACCTTTCTCCCCAGACAGATCTTTGTATTCAGCGGCTTCGTGCTTCGGGCCAACTCGCTCGGCCATCTGGAGCAGATCGATAGCTACGCCCCTGGCCATCAGGTCAGATTCGGAAGCCTAAACTACGTCGCGGACATCCGTGGAGATTTGATCTTCGACGAATTCGAGACCGCGGCAACCGCTCCCCTTCGCCCCGATGAACATGGCTTAAACCTGTCATCGGGCCGCATCCAGGAGATAGTTCCTGTAACAACTCTGGCCTTAGATCCGGAGCAAATCAAGTCGTCCGAAGATGGGAAACTCAACCCCATCACGGGGGCTACCAATTCGGCGGCGTTGGAGCCGCACGCAGATTCCACTTCGCACGATACTTGCATCAACGGAACCCCGGACTCGTCTCTGGTATCGAGTTCCGAACCCTACGAGCCCGCGGATACCGAACTCGATCGCCTATCGATCTTCAAGTTTAGCACCGCGGATATCTTCCAACACTCGCCCATGGGCGACCTACTAAACTCACTAAAAAATCTATCCCTGGCAGACGGCTCATCGCCGAACTATGTTCGGTTCGACCTTACGATGGATGACGGAGAATTTTGCTTCCCACCCGCCACCCACTTCATAGCCACCATTGAAGACCCAACCAACATGTCTGACCCCTGCTCCGAAGACATCGATGGTCTGGACGACGATGAGGGGCAAAGCCAGAGCTTACTATCCGCTAGACACGGGGCGACCGCTTCCTGGTATGACGTGTGTATGGTAGACACACCCAACGATGATCTCGACGATGACAAGGAGGATCCAGTCGAGGATAAGCCTCCTGGTACACAGTCCGAACACCGGTGCCCCCGGCACCACTCTCAGTCACGTCACTCAAGAGCAAACAATACCAGCATCGGAGGTGATAATACTCTGGACAACGAAGACCCTGTTGAGACAGGATCCGAACAGGAGGACCAGGACAGCGGGCAGGATAGCCCTGATGAACAGGCCGCATACAGAGACTCAGAGGATAGTAATTATCTTCCACTCTCCGAGGAAGAAGAGAGCCTCGGCAACGAGGAATTCACCGTGCCTGAGGAGCCTCTAGAATAGGAGCGCTTTAAACGCCGGCTCATAGCCACTGCAAGGAGCCTAAGGAGGAAGCAGCTGCAGCTTCAAGTAAGCCAAGATTTGCTCAACGATAGATGGACCGAGGTCCTGGCCACCGAGGAATACGGCCTTAACGTCCCAGACAAAAGCCGCCGCAACAGTAGGCGGCTCCCTCAACATGATGGCAAAGCTTTGGAGCCCACACCACCATCGAATAAACCGGTAGGCCGACCACAGTCTGGTCCGGACAAAGCAGCAGCCCCAGCAGAGCACCACACCAACCCATCCGGCCGTCCAAGCAAGAATAAAGAAGCTCGGGGGAACACTCGCGACATCCAACAAGACCCGGAGGGTAGAACAGGACACACAAAATCAACACACAGATCGCGGAGACACGCCCCGGCCAGTAATAACGGTTATCTATTCGGACACAACAGACCCGAGCACGCTCAATCCGAAAACCGTAAGCGGAGTCCGCCGGAGGTGCTTCACAGTGTGGCCCAACATAGAGGAGCCGCACACCCTCTTTGCTTCACCAACGAGGTAATGGAGCATGAATTTCCAGACGGGTTTAAACCCAACAACATCGAATTATACGATGGAACAACAGATCCCGCAGTATGGATTGAGGATTACCTCCTCCATATCCACCTGGCTCGCGGAGACGACCTTCATGCCATTAAATACTTGCCTCTCAAGCTTAAGGGACCAGAACGGTACTGGCTAAACAGTTTGCCAGAAAATTCTATTGGCAGCTCGGAAGACTTGGAAGATGCCTTTCATGACAACTTCCAAGGAACATATGTCCGGCCACCAGATGCCGATGACTTAAGTCATATTGTCCAACAACCCGGCGAGTCAGCCAGGGAACTCTGGACTAGGTTCTTAGTCAAAAAGAACCAAATCGTCGACTGTCCAGACGTGGAAGCCCTAGCGGCCTTCAAACATAGCGTCCGAGATGAATGGCTAGCATGTCACCTCGGCCAGGAAGGACCTAAATCCATGACAGCCCTTACCGCTCTAATGACTCACTTTTGTGCGGGAGAGGACAACTGGCTCGCTCGCAAAAGCAACAACGCCAGCGACCCGGGCACTTTCGAAATCCGAGACGGCAACGGCAAGCCACGACTAAACGAGCATAACAGTCGCAACAACAACAACGAAAGATTGCATGATACAGCGGTCAACGCCGGATTTCACAATCCGAAACCCGCCCAACGGAAGAAGCCATTTAAGGCCAAACAGGACGGACCATCCGCCCTCGACAGGATATTGGACCGACCTTGTCAGATTCACGGCCACCCCGATAAGCCAGCTAATCATACCAACAGAAACTGTTGGGTCTTCAAGCAGGCAGGCAAGCTTAATGCCGAATTCAAGGGGAGAAGGCCACCAAGCGATAAAGACGACGGCAAGGCTCGCCAGCCAAACACCGGGGACCAGAAGCAGTTTCCTTCCGACGTTCGACCACTACCGGAGCGGAAATAGCAGTTCTGCTTTTGCCACCCACCCACTATGACGGCAGGTTTTACACCACGCGTACATCTCTACGCGCTCAAGATACCATGGGCATCGGCGGAAGCACAATACGGACAACCCTGCAAGCATTCCCGTAACGCTTTTTTATCCATTTTCTTTATTTTTCTTTATTATAAACAGGTGACCGACAGGACTGCATACACAACGGACTCTGTCGGAGTTCGGATCCGCACACTCACCTAAGGGGTTACTTCAGTTAAGGACTCCCCTCCAAGAGGACGGGCGGCGCAGACGTGCGACAGGAGGTCCAAAACATCTTTTTGCATACCGCACTCTTTATTTTGAGCCTGTACTATGCCTTTTTCCTCCGTTCCCGACCCCGGGCATGTCAAATAGCCGGGTTGTGGTTTTTCTCTTCTTTTTACATATGAATTTATCATTGGCTTATTGCTCCACTCCCAATAAACTTCATCCGAACTAATCTTCTATACTCTTTTTGCAATGAGTGCGGCCGTAACGGCTGTGCTGCAAAACGCACCTCGGCATAACTTGCCAGGGGCTCGGTATGGGAACAAATGAGTGGCCAATCAAAGTCCGAACAGCTTTATAGCGTACTTCGGCGTCGCAAGTTTGGCCTTATATGCATCAGCTCCGAATCATTGTCTTTGGTCAATAGTTGGGTTGCCCGGCTCCTGTGCTTGCTACCCTACGTTCCGCTCTATCGGCTAGGGTAGTAAAGGGAGAACTACTGTGATTGTGCCCTGGCTTTGACCGGATGAGCACCTCAGTAGAGAAAGCCGAAAACTGACTGTCATGATGCGGCGAGAGCTGGTCAACCACTTGACGACTTATTCGAATCCTTAGCGATTCTCCGTGTTAAACGAAGGATCTTTTTTTAGGTCAAAACATGTAAGGCACTATATTATAATACGCCGCATACATACCAGGGGCTATGTCGTAGCCCCACCATAAAACTCCTATGGCTAAGTGGAAGTGTTAACGCCCTATAGTCCGATTGCCTGGTTCGCCGCATTATCACCTCCTTAATGGACCAAGATGTTGGATAAAGAGTGATTCAATGCTTTTCAGAACACCCCCGTATTTCCTACGAGGGGGCTGAAGCCGACGACTGGAAAACTTTCAGTTTATACTAAAACGGCCGCACAGGAGGAATTCAAGCTTTTGCGCAAAATATAAATAGACTAACTATAAAGTTGTCTGTTACAACCATTATACAAACTACTCGAACATTATGTCTTTCGAGCATTGACCCTCTATCAAACGGGTGGCCTCTATGACGTCTTCAAAATAATGCTCCGGTTCCGGACGGTCCTTGCCTTTGGGTGGACTCTTCGCCACAACATCGATGGCCTTCATCTTCCCCCAGAACATCTTGACTCGGGCAAAGGCCATTCGCGCACCTTCAATGCACGTTGACCGCTTCACAGCATCGATACGCGGCACGACGCCAGCAAGCCGTTGCACCAGGCATAAGTAACTATTCGGAACAGGGTCATTCGGCCACAACCGGACTATGACGTTCCTCATGGCAGCGCCGGATATCCTATGCAGCTCGGCCCACTAGGACATCTGTTCATTTAGCAACAGAGGGCGCTTTGACGCGCCAAATTGTGACCAGAAAAGCTTCTCCGTTGCATACCCCTCTTGCGCATGGTAAAACTGCGCCGCATCGGAAGAACTCTTCGGCAAATCTAAAAATTTGTTCGGAGAGCTCCATACTTGGTTAAGCTGAGCATAGTTCGGGTCGCCGAACTTAGCCTGCAGCAAAAACGGCTTGCCAGCTGCAATCTCCCGAGCTTGTCGAATCTCCTCACGAGCCGCTCTGGATTCCGACCGCGCCTCTTTCACCTCTTGTAAGGCCTTGTCAAGATCAGCCGTTTTGGCTTCATTCTCCTTCTCAAGAAGTGTACAATGGCTAGCCGCATTCTCTAACTCGCGTGCCATGGTGGACATAGCCTCCTTGTCCCGGCGCCACGCGGCCTGTTCGGCTTTCAATTCAGTCGATGCCTTTTCGGCAGCCGCATCACTAAGCCGAGCCCTCTCCTTGGCCCGGGCTAGTTCCGCCAGAAGGGCTTCTACGGCAGCAGCACTATCTGCATTTATGCACATCCCATATAAGACTCTTTTCAGAGTCAGGCCCAAATTACAAGCACATTGGTGTAAGGAATGCCCACAATACATACCTTGCGACTCGTCAAGACGCTTGTTGATCAATGCAATGTCATCCTCCGCAGTATCCAGCTTTCGCTGCAGTTCGGCCACTTCCGTACCACGGGTAGCCGCAGGAAGCGAGACAGCCTGCATTCCAAGTTAAACCAAGGTCAGTACCTGAGTGTGTCTTTTCTATCCTCCGATCGCTTCTTTTGGAAGGCAATCCGAGTCTCAGGGGCTACTGCATATACAACAGGTGCGTTCGGTCAATAATATTCCATTGACAAAATTACATCACAAACCTCAAAACCTCTTAGAAGGCTCATGAAGGCCTCATTCAACCCGCTCTTCGTGGAGAGAACCTTTTCGACCACTGTAGCCATTAAGGCACGGTGCTCCTCTGAAACGGACGCCTGTCGCAGCATGTCCGTCAGCGTCTCCGGCACTCCTGGGTCTCCGGACACCGTTGCTGGAGCACGACATTCCTTTAAAGGAATCCGCTTACCTGCCTCCAGAATCATCTCCGGTTGGAAGCTGGACAGTTCGGGGCCGCCATTCTTGACCCCCGAACCCGGAGTGACAGAGGCACTACCTTCGGGTAACTCCTTCCTCGTTTCCTGTGCTACTTGCCAGTCAGGAGAGGCCCTCCGGGAAGACACCTCAAGATCATCCGCCCTATTGGGCGAGGAGGCTGGAGAAGGTGTGTCACTCTCCATCATCTCTGGAAGAAGGTCCCCCGAGGAGGAGGACGATTGAGAAACACCAGGCGTTAACCTGCGAGGACGTGCACATGTCGGAGAACTACTTCAGTAATAAGAAAAGAATGAGGTATGGTCAAAATACCCTGCCGCACTTACGGTTTGGCCAGAGGTTTGTCCCCCTCGCAAGGCTCTACATCGACACCACTTGCTCGGCCCAAGCCGCCCGACGAAGGCGTCTTCCCTTTCTTAGAGGGTTTCCCCTCCTGACCTCCGGAAGCGGCCCTCTTCTTGCCATGAGGGGCCCCCTCTGCACCTTTGCCCCTGGGCAAAGGGGTTTCGGTTTCCCCGAACACAGCGTTTAATCCCTCTTCGGGGCGGGCATCACCTTTGGGCTCCTCATTCTCGCCCCCCTCTGCGGACACCTGGTACGGTGTCGGAGTCAGCATTCTCGTCAGCAGAGCGGTCACAGAATCCTCGGGAAGGGGCGCTGGACACCATATTAATACCGCTTTCTTTATCCAGTCCTGCGTAGGGACGGATTGCTCAGTATCTTGTCAAAAGATGTTGGAATAAAAGGTGTTCGGAGATTGAATACTTACCGGAGTGTCCGGATGATTGCAGTCGAGGCCAACGTCTTCAGTGGTATCCGGCCATTGCTCTCGCTCCCCGAAATATAATTTCCACATTCCTTCGTGCGTGGTGCCGAAGAAGTGCTGAAGAGTCTGCCGCCCTTCTAGATTAAACTCCCACATACGGATAGGCCGCCGCTGACATGGCAGGATCCTACGGACTAGCATAACTTGAACGACGTTCACAAGCTCGATGCCTCTCTCGGTAAGGCTCCGGATGCGACTTTGCAGGGTCTGCACCTCATTAACAGATCCCCAGTTCAATCCCTTGTTGATCCATGAAGCGAGTTGAATTGGAGGGCCGGGTCGAAAAGCAGTAGCCACCCACTTGGAGCCCCGCGGCTCGTTGACATAAAACCACCCCTGCTGCCATAGTTCGGAAGACTCGGCGAAAGATCCTTCAAACCAAACCGCGCTGGCAAGCTTGCTTATTGTAACGCTGCCACACTCTGCCTGCTCCTCCTCTGTCACCCGCGGTCTCACATGAAAAGTCTTGAGCCACAAACCAAAGTGCGGAGGAGTTCGGAGGAAGGCCTCACACATGATGATGAATGTCGAGATGAGAAGAATGGAGTCCGGAGCCAGATCGTGAAAATCCAATCCATAGTAGAACATGAGTCCCCGGACGAAGGGGTTAAGCGCAAACCCTAACCCATGGAGGAAGTGGGACATAAATACTACCCTCTCGCCGGATTTGGGGGTGGGGATAATCTGCCCCTCGGCAGGAAGCCGATGAAGGATTTCTGGGGTCAGGTACCTCGCTATGCGGAGCTTCGCAACATCCTCCTCCGTGACGGAAGAAGCCACCCACCGGCCTGAATGGCTGGACCCGGACATGATTGGGGCTGGTGGCGATTAGGACTCGAGGGCTAGAACTCGAGGTGGCTGGGGTTGAGGAAGAAGCAAGCACAGAAGAAAAAGACAAGTCCGGGCCCCTATATAAAGGCCCAGAATATCGAGCGTCCACTCCTGGGTCTCGAAACTTGCCTATCCTCAAAGAGTTGTACCCAGGGGACGGTTGGGTTACCCATACCAACATTATTGAAAATCTCGTGAATAAGGGGACACGATCTCTGCCTTGACAAGACGTGCCAATAAAACCGCTTCCCGAGACATGGGGCGACAGGCTAGCCAACGGTTGAAAATAATAACCGGGCAGGCGTGATGCGATGTCATAAACAGTTGTCGACAGATTGGACTCGTGAAGTATTGTATTTTCTGCAATTATGTACACGGGTCCGGATACAATCATCACAACCGAAGACTATATTGGAGTTCGGGAAAAGGGGAACCCGCCTTGCAATGCCGAAGACAATCTGCGCGCCGGACTCCTCGTCATTGAAGCCAGGTTCAGGGGCTACTGAGGGAGTCCTGGACTAAGGGGTCCTCGAGCGTCCGGCCTGTTATCCATGGGCCGGACTAATGGGCTGTGAAGACATGAAGACCGAAGACTATACCCGTGTCCTGATTGGACTCTACTTGGCGTGGAAGGCAAGCTAGGCGATCGACTATGAAGATTCCCTCTTATGTAACCGACCTCATGTAACCCTAAATCTCTCCGGTGTCTATATAAACCGGAGAGCATAGTCCGGATAGGACAGATTCATTACCATATACTCATAGGCTATACTTCTAGGGTTTAGCCATTACGATCTCGTGGTAGATCAACTCTTGTAACAATCATATTCATCAAGATCAATCAAGCAGGAAGTAGGGTACTACCTCCATAGAGAGGGCCCGAACCTGGGTAAACATCGTGTCCCCCGTCTCCTGTTACCATCGATCCTAGACGCACAGTTCGGGACCCCCTACCCGAGATCCGCCGGTTTTGACACCGACAATAAGAAAGCTTGGTGCTCATCAAAGTATGTCATCAAGTAATTAATGATGATGGACAAGTGAAGATGAATGCAAAGCAAAGCTTCCAACATTGTGTATGGGGGAGCTACTTGAAGACTTCTCCAATGTTTTGCCTTCAACTTGAGCCATGAAGAAACATAAATATAAAGCTCCAGTGAAAGTCTCTAGTCAAAGGTATTAGTTCCTTTGGCTTTAGATGTGAGGATCGATGACCATCGAAAAGGACATATGCTCAAGAATGAGTTTCCGGAAGCTATCTAGTATAATTCTTTTATGATTCTTGAGTTATTGGGATCCCGCACTATTAAGAGGGGATCAAAGGGGTTAATGATGAATTTTCTCAAGTCAACATCATCTATTTCTATTCTCCTCACATCATATTCCAACATATGCATATTTTACTCCTATCCAATGCAAATACAAAATGCCTACCCATCTACCAAAGAAAATCCAAAGTCAACTAGGTTCCCCAAAGTATATGTCTAACCTTTGCATACTTTGCACCCTCCATTTTGGCTTATCTTGGGTGGTTATCTATGGGAGGACCTGGAGGTTTTCCATAGCTTCAAAACGAGCCCAAGATCATCACAATCGGAGTCCGGATGAAAAAGTTGTGCATGTTTTACTTTTGGGGCACCTGCAGTTTTTGTGATGGTCGGATGAGTCCATGTCCAGAAACCTTGCTGCAATGTTGGTTGTGCCTGCCGGATGTTCGACACTTGTCCGGATGCCCGGGGCCCCATCTTTGGCCAGATGTCCGGGCCCTGTACATTGGCTCTATTTTTCTGTGTTCGTGTGCACTTTTCTCAGCCGCCGGATGTCTGCCCCTTGCCCGGATGTCCGGCCCAACACAACCACTTACACTCCAACGGCCATATTTGCACTACCACTATATATAGCCTTCTTCCACCCCGGGAGAAGGTTGAGCAACACATTCATATGAACCCTAGAACACAAAAAGGCTCCCACTCACTTCTCCTACACCAAATCTTAGATCCTGGAGAGATTGGCGAGAGTTCTTAAGAGATTTTCCAAGTAAGTGATAGATCCACTCCCTCTCCCTCTTGTGACCAAAGGAATTCGTGCTTTGAGCAAGTCTTGAGCATTTCCCCTTTGATCTTGTTACTCTTGGAGGTTGGAGACTCCTAGGCGGTAGGAGTGCTCCGGTGAGGAATCAACTTGTGATTTGCCCCCAGAAAGTTTGTGAAGGTTTGGAGGCCGCCTCAAGGTCTACCAATAGTGGTGTAGAAATGCCTTCGTGGTGTTGTCTCAAAGGGAGAATAGGGTGAGCCTTCGTGGCGTTGGTGTGCCTTCGTGGCAACATCCACCTCTCTAACGGTGACTAGCTTCTCTCCAAGGAAGTGAACATCGGGATACATCCTCTTCTCCGTGTCTTCGGTTATTTCTAACCCTAGCTAGCACTTGTGGTTTACTTTGGTCTCTTGACCTTGGATTCACTATATATTGTTGTCCTCATTATATTGTGTTGGCTATTTCCTTGTAGAGATTATTTAGGCCAACACTTTATATCACGCGATTCATACTTGTTACCATTGATATATCTTGTCATTAGTATGAATTGCTAACTTGTGTCATACACTTCCATATCTTATGATATTGCTCAACTAATAAGTTGTTGGTGCACTTAGTTGAGCCTAGTGTATTTAGGATTTGTGCTTGAAAAGTATCCTCTTAGTTTATTTCCGCATTAGGATTAAGCCAAATCCAAAGAAGTTTATAAAAAGCCTATTCACCCCCCCCCCCTCTAGGCGACATCGTGGTCCTTTCATCATCAACACGCGACTGCCGGGCATTCACAATGTCCACAGTCGCTGGAAGGGGTGGCGCACCAAGTGGTGCATCAAGGACATATGACTTTTGGGCAGCCGTGAGGATAATCCTCAGATTACGGGCCCAGTCCACAAAGTTGCTTCCATCATCTTTCAGCTTAGCTTTTTCTAGGAACGCATTGAAATTCAGGGGAGCTACTGCGCGAGCCATTGATCTACAACATAATTTGCAAAGAAGACTTAGACTATTGTTCAATATAATTAGTTCAATTAATCATATTATCTAAGAACTCCCACTCAAATCAACATCCCTCCGGTTGTCCGAGTGTAACATGATCCAAATCACCAACCCAAGTCCAATCATCACGTGAGATGAGGTGGTTTCAATGGTGAACATCTCCATGTTGATCATATCTACTATATGACTCATGTTCGACCTTTCGGTCTCTTGTGTTCCGAGGCCATGTTTGTACATGCTAGGCTCGTCAAGTTTAACCCAAGTGTTCCACATGTGCAAAACTGGCTTGCACCCGTTGTATGCGAACATAGAGTCTATCACACCCGATCATCGTGTGGTGCTTCGAAACGACGAACTTTCATAGCAATGCACACTTGGGGAGAACACAATTTTGTCTTGAAATTTTAGTGAGGGATCACCTTATAATGCTACCCTCATCCTAAGCAAAATAAGATGCATAAAAGGATTAACATCACATGCAAATCATAAGTGACATGATATGGGCATCATCTTGTGCTTTTGATCTCCATCTTCAAAGCACCGGCATGATCTCCATCGCCACCGGCATGACACCATGATCTCAATCATCGTGTCGCCATTGGGGTTGTCATGCCAACCATGCTTCTACAACTATTGCACCATTTAGCGATAAAGTAAAGCATTACATAGCGCTTAATGATTGGCACGCAGGTCATACAATAATGAAAGACAACCCTATGGCTCCTGCTGGTTGTCGTATTCATCGACATGCAAGTCGTGATAATCTATACAAAACATGATCATCTCATACATCAAATATATCTCATCATGTCCTTGGCCATATCATATCACAACATACCCTACAAAAACAAGTTAGACATCCTCTACTTTGTTGTTGCATGTTTTACGTGGCTGCTAAGGGTAACTAGTAAGAACCGTTCTTACCTACGCAAAGCCACAATGGTGATATACAATTTGCTATTTGACCTTCTACAAGGACCGCCTTTGTCGAATCCGATTCAACTAAGGTGAGAGAGACAGACACCCGCCAGCCATCTTTATGCAACAAGTTGCATGTCAGTCGATGGAACCGGTCTCATGTATGTGGACATGTAAAGTTGGTCTGGGCCGCTTCATCCCACAACATCGCTGAATCAAGATAAGACCAAGGAAGGAAGCAATATGAATATCAACGCCCACAAACTCTTTTGTGTTCTACTCATGATGTCATCTATGCATAGACCTAGCTCTTGATTCCACTGTTGGGGAACGTTGCATGGGAAACAAAAAATTTCCTACGCTCACCAAGATCAATCTAGGAGATGAACATCTACGAGAGGAGAGATTGGATCTACATACCCTTGTATATCGCTAAGTGGAAGCGTTAAGAAATGCGGTTGATGTAGTCGAACGTCTTCGCGATCCAATCACGATCCGTTCATGAACTCCCGATGAAGTGCCGAACTGACGGCACCTCCGCGTTCAACACACGTACGGCTTGATGACGCCTTCACCTCCTCGATCCAGTGAGAGATGGTGAAGTAGTAGCTTGAGTTCCCGGCAGCACGATGGCGTGGTGGCGGTGTAGGTGGTGGTGGAGCAATCTCGGCAGAGCTTCGCTAAGCAATCCAAGAGAAAGAGGAACTACGAGGAAGAGGAAGGGCAGCACCGTGGCATAGATGGGTGTGGCTGCCCTCCCTCTCCACCTCTATATATAGAGGGAAGGGAGGAGGGGTGGGCACCCTAGGGTTTCCCCTAGGGGGGACGGCGGCCACCATAGATGGGGGTGCCCTAGGGAAACCCTAGGGTGGCTTGGCCCCCAAGCCAAGTGAGGCGCTGGCCCTAGGTGGGCTCCCACAGCCCTTGGCCGATTGGAATGGGGTTTGGGTGGCGCCCATCCCCTTGTGGGCTTTGGGGGGGGGGGGGGGGGGGGGGGGGGGGGGGGGGGGGGGGGGGGGGGGGGGGGGGGGGGGGGGGGGGGGGGGGGGGGGGGGGGGGGGGGGGGGGGGGGGGGGGGGGGGGGGGGGGGGGGGGGGGGGGGGGGGGGGGGGGGGGGGGGGGGGGGGGGGGGGGGGGGGGGGGGGGGGGGGGGGGGGGGGGGGGGGGGGGGGGGGGGGGGGGGGGGGGGGGGGGGGGGGGGGGGGGGGGGGGGGGGGGGGGGGGGGGGGGGGGGGGGGGGGGGGGGGGGGGGGGGGGGGGGGGGGGGGGGGGGGGGGGGGGGGGGGGGGGGGGGGGGGGGGGGGGGGGGGGGGGGGGGGGGGGGGGGGGGGGGGGGGGGGGGGGGGGGGGGGGGGGGGGGGGGGGGGGGGGGGGGGGGGGGGGGGGGGGGGGGGGGGGGGGGGGGGGGGGGGGGGGGGGGGGGGGGGGGGGGGGGGGGGGGGGGGGGGGGGGGGGGGGGGGGGGGGGGGGGGGGGGGGGGGGGGGGGGGGGGGGGGGGGGGGGGGGGGGGGGGGGGGGGGGGGGGGGGGGGGGGGGGGGGGGGGGGGGGGGGGGGGGGGGGGGGGGGGGGGGGGGGGGGGGGGGGGGGGGGGGGGGGGGGGGGGGGGGGGGGGGGGGGGGGGGGGGGGGGGGATGTCCTCATCCGCTTCCTCCTCCTCAATCTCATCCTCATCCACATCCATCTGGCAAGGGATCAGTGGGGGGAATCAAATTTCTCTTGGTGGAAGTGTAGATCGTGGCCTCCTCAACCAATCCCTAGAAAATCAACAAGTTTGATTGGCTAGGGAGAGAGATTGGGCAAAAATGGAGCTTAGAGCAACAATGGAGCTTGGGGGTGGAAGAGGTGGTCAACTCGGAGAAGAAGACTCCCCTTTTATAGCTATAGAACAAATCCAACCGTTATCCACTAACTCAGCCTGCGAAGAGCGGTACTACCACACCAGACAAGCGGTACTTCCGCGTGGCTCTGCGGTACTACCGCTGGCGCGGCAGGAACTAGACCAGCCCTGTTGCGTAGAAGCAGAGAGCGGTAGAACCATTGGCGCGGTACTACCGCTCCCCCTTGTGGTACTACCGCAAGGCAGGGTTAGTCTAGGCTGGGAAGGCACAGACATATAAAAATACATCCGTGGCTAGTTCCGCTGAGTTTCGATCTATGCAAAAATCCGACACGGTACTACCGCAAGCCTGGGGGGGGGGCGGTACTACCGCGTAGGGCGCGGATGTAAAAAATTACATCCGCCCCTACTTCCACTCGTGCTGCTGTGCCTGGCCTGAGGCCACGATACTACCGCAAGCCCGGAGCGGTACTACCGCGTAGGGCGCGGATGTAAAAAATTAAATCCGCCCCTACTTCTGCTCGTGCTGTTGTGCCTGGCCTGAGGCCACGGTACTACCACGCCCAAGGAGCGGTACTACTGTGAGCACCTGCGGTACTACCGCAAGGGCCTGTGGTACTACCGCTCCGAAGAGCAGTACTACCGCATGCCCGAGTTCAGCAACACTAGGAGTCCTTCATTTTGCAGAGACACGAAGAAACGGAGGATGCTCCAAAGGGCCAAAGGAAAGGTGGTGCAGAAAGGAACAGACGTGTACGTGATGATTCCACCCAAACCTTTCCAATGCGGACCCCCTCTTAATAGTACGGCTTTCCTCCGACTCAAATCCACCGAAAAGAAACGTAGAGAAACGCCGTCTTCAATAGGCTTCAAGGGGGACCAAATCGTCTTGTGCCTCGACATAATATATCTGAAATATTCAATGCACATGATTAGTCCTCAAAAGCATTGTCATCAATAACCAAAACTATAAGGGATAAATATGCCCTTACAATCTCCCCCTTTTTGGTGGACTGATGACAATACGGGATTTGCATATAGGGATATAAAACGAAACATAGGCAAACCCACCATCTATAAAATATAGACGGGCTCCCTCTAGATGTGTACACTCTAGAGAAGTGCTTTGGACTGCACGACACACATAGTAGGATCAACACTCCCCCTATATTTTATAGACGAGGCATATCTTGCAATAAAATGACTAATACTAAGCAAGGAGGCAAGATAATAACTATGAGCATAAAGTAACTGGCACAAGATAGCATAAGCTCACGGGCTACTAAGCATGAAAGACAATAAGATACGCTAGAGTGCATATGTCTTACACCATATGAAAGGAAATACGACTCACGAGCACAAGCCAAACCAAAGCAAACGAGGTTCAACAGAAAGAAAGCAAAGCGACAAGGCGAAACAACACGACACATGACTTGCAAATCCTACACTCTCTCCCCCTTTGGCATTGAGATACCAAAAAGGCAGAGAGGACACCTACGACACAGGTGGTAGCCCAAGCTGAAGTGATCACTCGTCATGCTCCTCATCGGACTCGGCAGCGGGGATGGGATACTCCTCAGATTCAGTCCACTGATAGCCCTGCTTCGCCATCCATTCTGCCTCTGGGGTGATGTGCTTCTCGGACCCGCTTGATATCTCCTCGCCAAACGTCCTCAAGATCCTCTTGTCGCGACGGTGACTCTCCTTCTGAGCAACATGAGACATGTACTGTCCCTTGGCATGCATGCAGAACAGAGCCTTCCCCCCCCCCCCCCCCCCCCCCCCCCCCCCCCCCCCCCCCCCCCCCCCCCCCCCCCCCCCCCCCCCCCCCCCCCCCCCCCCCCCCCCCCCCCCCCCCCCCCCCCCCCCCCCCCCCCCCCCCCCCCCCCCCCCCCCCCCCCCCCCCCCCCCCCCCCCCCCCCCCCCCCCCCCCCCCCCCCCCCCCCCCCCCCCCCCCCCCCCCCCCCCCCCCCCCCCCCCCCCCCCCCCCCCCCCCCCCCCCCCCCCCCCCCCCCCCCCCCCCCCCCCCCCCCCCCCCCCCCCCCCCCCCCCCCCCCCCCCCCCCCCCCCCCCCCCCCCCCCCCCCCCCCCCCCCCCCCCCCCCCCCCCCCCCCCCCCCCCCCCCCCCCCCCCCCCCCCCCCCCCCCCCCCCCCCCCCCCCCCCCCCCCCCCCCCCCCCCCCCCCCCCCCCCCCCCCCCCCCCCCCCCCCCCCCCCCCCCCCCCCCCCCCCCCCCCCCCCCCCCCCCCCCCCCCCCCCCCCCCCCCCCCCCCCCCCCCCCCCCCCCCCCCCCCCCCCCCCCCCCCCCCCCCCCCCCCCCCCCTGAGGTGGCATTCAGATCTTCGTCAAGATCATAAACATGTGAGATCAAAATAAGCCGCGCCTGTGCGCCTCCCTCTTTTTCTTATGGGGAAGGCGCGAGCCGCCTCTTTACTACGATGTGACGCATGCATGCGGGAACCGCCCCACGCATGACCCTCACGTCACACACGACCCTCCACGTTGCGCGTTCAACGCGGGTCATGGGGAAGCACAGCGGACGAAACAGTCACTACGGTAAAAATCCGCCCCACCTGCCCGCGCACCATTCTAGGCCTGGCCCAACAACGCGTCGCCCTTATATGTGGCCCAGACCCAGGGGCTCCTGTCGGTGTACAAAAGTAGGGGCTCTCCTTTTGACCCCTTTACTTGTGCACGGGCAGTCAGAGCCACGCATCGCGGCCACACTTAGCAGGGCAGAGGAGGGAAGCCAGAGAGAAGCCGAAACAACCAAGGCAACGCCAAGACCAGGAACACAGGAGAGCAAGAGGGCGAGGTAGGCTCCCTTGGCAAGATCCTTGCCAAGGCAGCCTCCGCAGCCCCGGCAAGAGCCTTGCCAGGGCAACCTGCCCGATGCCAGCAGAGCAAGCCACCCTTGAGCCCATGGGTCCCAACACCACCAACTACATTGGAACCAAGGCTAGGGGAGGTGCCTCTGAGGTGGCATTCAGATCTTCGTCAAGATCATAAACATGTGAGATCAAAATAAGCCGCGCCTGTGCGCCTCCCTCTTTTTCCCCCCCCCCCCCCCCCCCCCCCCCCCCCCCCCCCCCCCCCCCCCCCCCCCCCCCCCCCCCCCCCCCCCCCCCCCCCCCCCCCCCCCCCCCCCCCCCCCCCCCCCCCCCCCCCCCCCCCCCCCCCCCCCCCCCCCCCCCCCCCCCCCCCCCCCCCCCCCCCCCCCCCCCCCCCCCCCCCCCCCCCCCCCCCCCCCCCCCCCCCCCCCCCCCCCCCCCCCCCCCCCCCCCCCCCCCCCCCCCCCCCCCCCCCCCCCCCCCCCCCCCCCCCCCCCCCCCCCCCCCCCCCCCCCCCCCCCCCCCCCCCCCCCCCCCCCCCCCCCCCCCCCCCCCCCCCCCCCCCCCCCCCCCCCCCCCCCCCCCCCCCCCCCCCCCCCCCCCCCCCCCCCCCCCCCCCCCCCCCCCCCCCCCCCCCCCCCCCCCCCCCCCCCCCCCCCCCCCCCCCCCCCCCCCCCCCCCCCCCCCCCCCCCCCCCCCCCCCCCCCCCCCCCCCCCCCCCCCCCCCCCCCCCCCCCCCCCCCCCCCCCCCCCCCCCCCCCCCCCCCCCCCCCCCCCCCCCCCCCCCCCCCCCCCCCCCCCCCCCCCCCCCCCCCCCCCCCCCCCCCCCCCCCCCCCCCCCCCCCCCCCCCCCCCCCCCCCCCCCCCCCCCCCCCCCCCCCCCCCCCCCCCCCCCCCCCCCCCCCCCCCCCCCCCCCCCCCCCCCCCCCCCCCCCCCCCCCCCCCCCCCCCCCCCCCCCCCCCCCCCCCCCCCCCCCCCCCCCCCCCCCCCCCCCCCCCCCCCCCCCCCCCCCCCCCCCCCCCCCCCCCCCCCCCCCCCCCCCCCCCCCCCCCCCCCCCCCCCCCCCCCCCCCCCCCCCCCCCCCCCCCCCCCCCCCCCCCCCCCCCCCCCCCCCCCCCCCCCCCCCCCCCCCCCCCCCCCCCCCGAGCAACAATGGAGCTTGGGGGTGGAAGAGGTGGTCAACTCGGAGAAGAAGACTCCCCTTTTATAGTGATAGAACAAATCCAACCGTTATCCACTAACTCAGCCTGCGAAGAGCGGTACTACCGCACCAGACAAGCGGTACTACCGCAAGGGCCTGCGGTACTTCCACGTGGCTCTGCGGTACTACCGCTGGCGCGGCAGGAACTAGACCAGCCCTGTTGCGTAGAAGCAGAGAGCGGTAGAATCGTTGGCGCGGTACTACAGCTCCCCCTTGCGGTACTACCGCAAGGCAAGGTTAGTCTAGGCTGGGAAGGCACGGACATATAAAAATACATCCGTGGCTACTTCCGCTGAGTTTCGATCTATGCAAAAATCCGACACGGTACTACCGCAAGCCTGGAGCGGTACTACCGCGTAGGGCGCGGATGTAAAAAATTACATCCGCCCCTACTTCCGCTCGTGCTGCTGTGCATGGCCTGAGGCCACGGTACTACCGCAAGCCCGGAGCGGTACTACCGCGTAGGGCGCGGATGTAAAAAATTACATCCGTCCCTACTTCCGCTCGTGCTGATGTGCCTGGCCTGAGGCCACGGTACTACCGCGCCCAAGGAGCGATACTACCGTGAGCACCTGCGGTACTACCGCGCCCATGGCCGGTACTACCGCAAGGGCATGCGGTACTACCGCTCCGAAGACCCCCCCCCCCCCCCCCCCCCCCCCCCCCCCCCCCCCCCCCCCCCCCCCCCCCCCCCCCCCCCCCCCCCCCCCCCCCCCCCCCCCCCCCCCCCCCCCCCCCCCCCCCCCCCCCCCCCCCCCCCCCCCCCCCCCCCCCCCCCCCCCCCCCCCCCCCCCCCCCCCCCCCCCCCCCCCCCCCCCCCCCCCCCCCCCCCCCCCCCCCCCCCCCCCCCCCCCCCCCCCCCCCCCCCCCCCCCCCCCCCCCCCCCCCCCCCCCCCCCCCCCCCCCCCCCCCCCCCCCCCCCCCCCCCCCCCCCCCCCCCCCCCCCCCCCCCCCCCCCCCCCCCCCCCCCCCCCCCCCCCCCCCCCCCCCCCCCCCCCCCCCCCCCCCCCCCCCCCCCCCCCCCCCCCCCCCCCCCCCCCCCCCCCCCCCCCCCCCCCCCCCCCCCCCCCCCCCCCCCCCCCCCCCCCCCCCCCCCCCCCCCCCCCCCCCCCCCCCCCCCCCCCCCCCCCCCCCCCCCCCCCCCCCCCCCCCCCCCCCCCCCCCCCCCCCCCCCCCCCCCCCCCCCCCCCCCCCCCCCCCCCCCCCCCCCCCCCCCCCCCCCCCCCCCCCCCCCCCCCCCCCCCCCCCCCCCCCCCCCCCCCCCCCCCCCCCCCCCCCCCCCCCCCCCCCCCCCCCCCCCCCCCCCCCCCCCCCCCCCCCCCCCCCCCCCCCCCCCCCCCCCCCCCCCCCCCCCCCCCCCCCCCCCCCCCCCCCCCCCCCCCCCCCCCCCCCCCCCCCCCCCCCCCCCCCCCCCCCCCCCCCCCCCCCCCCCCCCCCCCCCCCCCCCCCCCCCCCCCCCCCCCCCCCCCCCCCCCCCCCCCCCCCCCCCCCCCCCCCCCCCCCCCCCCCCCCCCCCCCCCCCCCCCCCCCCCCCCCCCCCCCCCCCCCCCCCCCCCCCCCCCCCCCCCCCCCCCCCCCCCCCCCCCCCCCCCCCCCCCCCCCCCCCCCCCCCCCCCCCCCCCCCCCCCCCCCCCCCCCCCCCCCCCCCCCCCCCCCCCCCCCCCCCCCCCCCCCCCCCCCCCCCCCCCCCCCCCCCCCCCCCCCAATTCTTTTTCAAAATAGATGGACTTTTTTCAAATTCGATGAACTTTATTAAATTTTGTGTATTTTTTAAAAAAATTGATGAACTTTTTTTCAAAATTGATGAACTTTTTTTGAAAGTTGATGAACTTTTCATCAAATTCGATAACCATTTTTGAATTCATGATTTTTTCGATTTTTTTCAAAATTCAACGGTTGATCGGTTAACCATTGACCGAGCGAGCAAAAGCGAGCGAGCGACTACGTGATTGCAGGAGCTACCAGCACGTTGTTGGGCCAGCCCACGAGAGCAGCTGCGTAGGCGCCATTTTCTTTGTACGACAACTCATGGAGAGATATATGGAGCAAAAGAACCTGCATATGGTGTTCATTGACTTAGACAAGGCCTACGATAAGATACCGCGGAATGTCATATGGTGGGCCTTGGAGAAACACAAAGTCCCAGCAAAGTACATTACCCTCATCAAGGACATGTACGACAATGTTGTGACAAGTGTTCAAACAAGTGATAGTGACACTGTTGACTTCCCGATTAAAATAGGACTGCAACAGGGGTCGGCTTTGAGCCCTTATCTTTTTGCTTTATTGATGGATGAGGTCACGAGGGATATACAAGGAGATATCCCACGGTGTATGCTCTTTGCGGATGATATGGTGTTCGTCGATGATAGTCAGACGAGGGTCAATAGGAAGTTAGACCTAAGGAGACAAACCTTGGAATCAAACAGTTTTAGACTTAGTAGAACTAAAACCGAGTACACGAGGTGCGCTTTCAGTGCAACTAGGCATGAGGAGGAGGTTAGCCTTGATGGCGGGTGGTGCCTCAGAAGGACACCTTTCGATATTTGGGGTCAATGCTGCAGAATGATGGGGATGTCGATGAAGATATGAACCATCGAATCAAAGCTGGATGGATGAAGTGGCATCAAGCTTCCGGCATTCTCTGTGACAAGAGAATGCCCCAAAAGCTAGAAGGCAAGTTCAATAGGACAGTGGTTCGACCTGCAACGTTGGATGGCGCTGAGTGTTGGTCGACTCAAAGGCAACATCTTCAACAGTTAGGTGTGACGGAGATGCGCATGTTGAGATGGATGTGTGGCCACAGAATGAAGGACTGAGTCCGGAATGATGATATATGAGATAGAGTTGGATAGCACCGATTGAAGAGACTTGTCCAACATCGTCTGAGATAGTTTGGTCATATTCAGCGCAGGCCTCTAGAAGCGTCGGTGTATAGTGGACAGCTAAAGCGTGCTGATAATGTCAAGAGAGGTCGGGATAGACCAAACTTGACATGGGAAGAGTCCGTAAAGAGAGATCTGAAGGACTGAAGTATCACCAGAGAACTAGCCATGGACAAGGATGCGTGGAAGCTTGCTATCCATGTGACAGATCTTATGAGTGAATCTAGCCTACCCCAACTCGTTACAGACTAAAGGCTTCGTTGTTGTTGTTAGGCGCAAGATTTGGGAGAGGAAAGGGTAAAGTGAAGATAGTATGCCACTGGTGGGCAGGGCCAGAGGAGGAGAACGCATGTGTCCGCGGCGTGTCTGCCAAAATTTGGGTTGGAAATGGATCAAAGTAGACAGCAAAACAGACATCAGTCTATTTATGTCACCGCGGTAGGCCATGATTTTTGTCCGTGCAGATAAAAACAGACACATGCAGAAGAAATGTGCCGACCCATTGGAGGCACAACAAAGCATGCGTCCCCTTCAAGTTTTATTTACAAGCGACAAGCTTGTTTATACTACTACGTTGAAAAAAAGACAATGTTACTGCGCAAGGACTATTTGTGAGTCATAGAAAAGGTTACAGCATCGGCTGGAGACGTAGAACATATACTCCCTCCATCCGAAAAAGTTTGTCCCAAACTTGTCCCTCAAATGGATGTATGTAGCACCAAGTTAGTGCTAGATACATCCATTTGAGGAACAAGCTTTTTCGGACGGAGGAAGTATATAGGTACCAACCAAGGCTTCAGGACAGGAAGCACATAACACAAGGGCAACCGAGGGA
>JAAAWM010010496.1:0-42813 GCA_036873465.1 Thinopyrum obtusiflorum | reverse complement strand
ATTATATCCATGTTCTAGATCTGATCTTGCAAGTTATAGTCACCTACTACGTGTTATGATCCGGCAACCCCGGAGTGACAATAGTCGGGACCACTCCCGGTGATGACAGTAGTTTGAGGAGTTCATGTATTCACTATGTGTTAATGCTTGTTCCGGTTCTCTATTAAAAGGTGGCCTTAATATCCCTTAGTTTCCAATATGGACCCCGCTGCCACGGGAGGGAAGAAAAAAGATGTCATGCAAGTTCTTTCCATAAGCACGTATGACTATTTACGGAATACATGCCTACATTATATTGACGAACTGGAGCTAGTGCCGTATCGCCCTAGGTTATAACTGTCTCATGATGAATATCATCCAACAAGTCACCGATCCAATGCCTACGAATTTATCTTATATTGTTTCTGCTAAGTTACTACTGTTATCATCACTGTTACACTTGCTACAAAAATACTGCTATCACTATTACTGTTACCATTGCTGCTGTTACTGCTATCAAAACTATCATATTACTTTGCTACTGATTACTTGCTGCAGATAATTAATCTCCAGGTGTGGTTGAATTGACAACTCAGCTGCTAATACCTTCAAATATTCTTTGGCTCCCCTTGTGTCGAATCTATAAATTTGGGTTGAATACTCTACCCTCGAAAACTATTGTGATCCCCTATACTTGTGGGTTATCACCCATCCGTTAGCTTAGCATTATGATTGTTCAGCTTTATTGCTATTGCTTTCTTCATGTCAAATACATATTCCTTCGACTATGAGATTATGCAACTCCCGGATACCGGCGGAATGCCTTGTGTGCTATCAAATGTGACAACGTAACTGGGTGATTATAAAGATGCTCTACAGGTATCTCCAAAGGTGTTTGTTGAGTTGGCATATATCAAGATTAGGATTTGTCACTCCGAATATCGGGGAGGTATCTCTGGGCCCTCTCGGTAATACACATCAAAAGCTTGCAAGCAAACGACTAAGGAGTTAGTCACGAGGTGATGTTTTATGAAACGAGTAAGGAGACTTGCCGGTAACGAGATTGAACTAGGTAGGAAGATACCGACGATCGAATCTCGGGCAAGTAACATACCGATAGACAAAGGGAATTACGTATGTTGTCATAACGGTTCAACCGATAAAGATCTTCATAGAATATGTAGGAGCCAATTTGGGCATCCAGGTTCTGCTATTGGTTATTGACCAGAGAGGTGTCTCGGTCATGTCTACATAGTTCTCGAACCCGTAGGGTCCGCACACTTAACGTTCGATGACGATATAATATTATATGAGTTATGTGATTTGGTGACCGAATGTTGTTCGGAGTCCCGGATGAGATCATGGACATGACGAGGAATCTCTAAATGGTCGAGAGGTAAAGATTGATATATAGGAAGATGATATTCAGACACTGGAAGTGTTTCAGAGAAAATCAGATAGTCATTGGAGTACCGGAGGGGGTACCGGTCACCCCCGGGAGAGTATTGGGACTATTGGGCCACAAGAGGGGAGCACACCAGCCCACAAGGGGCTGGCGCACCCCCCATGGCAGCCGTCCAAGTGGGGAAGGAAAGGGGGGAGGATTCGGCTTCCCCTTCCTTCTTTCTTCCCCCTTCCTTTCTTCTCCGGCAATTAAGGAAAGGGGGGGAGCCACTTGGGGAGGACCCCAAGTAGGATTCGGCCTACTTGGGGCACCCTCCGGGCTGCTCCCTCCCCCCTCCCCCCCCCCCCCCCCCCCCCCCCCCCCCCCCCCCCCCCCCCCCCCCCCCCCCCCCCCCCCCCCCCCCCCCCCCCCCCCCCCCCCCCCCCCCCCCCCCCCCCCCCCCCCCCCCCCCCCCCCCCCCCCCCCCCCCCCCCCCCCCCCCCCCCCCCCCCCCCCCCCCCCCCCCCCCCCCATCTACTACCTCGATGACTTGCTAGATCAAGAAGGCGAGGGACGTCACCGAGCTGAATGTGTGCAGAACGCGGAGGTGCCGTGCGTTCAGTACTTGATCGGTTGATGTGAGAAGAAGTTAGACTAAATCAACCGCGTTGTGAAATGCTTCTGCTTATGGTCTACAAGGGTACGTAGACACACTCTCCCCCTCGTTGTTATGCATCTCCATGGATAGATCATTGCATGCACGTAGAATTGTTTTTGTTTTCCATGCAACGACTCCCAACAGTGGCATCATGAGCCAGGTCTATGCATAGATGATATGCATGAGTAGAACACAAAGAGTTGTGGGCGGTGATAGTCATGATGCTTACCACCAACATCTTATTTTGATTTGGCGGTATTGTGGGATGAAGCGGCCTGGACCAACCTTACATGTCCACGCACATGAGACCGGTTCCACCGACAGACATGCAACTAGTTTTGCATAAAGGTGGCTGGCGGGTGTCTGTTTCTCCTACTTTAGTTGAATCGATTTGACTGCGGCCGGTCCTTGAAGAAGGTTAAAACAACAAACTTGATGAAACACCATTGTGGTTTGATGCGTAGGTAAGAATGGTTCTTGCTAGAAGCCCGTATCAGCCATGATGTGATATACGTTGTTGTATGAGATGATCATGTTTTGTAAGTTATCGGCAACCGGCAGGAGCCTTATGGTTGTCTCTTTATTGTATGAAATGCATACGCCATGTAATTGCTTTACTTTATCACTATGCGTTAGCGATAGTTGTAGAAGCAATAGTTGGCGAGATGACCACGACGCAATGATGGAGATCAAGGTGTCGAGCCGGTGACGATGGAGATCATGATGATGCTTTGGAGATGGAGATCAAAAGCACAAGATGATGATGGCCATATCATGTCACATATTTTGATTGCATGTGATGTTTATGCATCTTATTTTGCTTAGTTCGACGGTAGCATTATAAGATGATCCCTTCACTAAATTTCAAGGTAAAAGTGTTCTCCCTAAGTATGCACCATTGCTACAGTTCGTCATGTTGAGACACCACATGATGATTGGGTGTGATAGACTCTACGTTCACATACAACGGGTGCAAGACAGTTTGGCACATGTGGAATACTTGGGTTAAACTTGACGAGCCTAGCATGTACAGACATGGCCTTGGAACACTAGAGACCGAAAGGTCGAACGTGAATCATATAGTAGATATGATCAAGATAGAGATATTCACCATTGATGACTACTCCATCTCACGTGATGATCGGACATGGGTTAGTTGATTTGGATCACGTATCATTTAGATGACTTGAGGGATGTCTATCTAAGTGGGAGTTCTTAAGTAATTTGATTAATTGAAATTAATTTATCATGAACTTAGTCCTGATAGTATTTGCATATCTATGTTGTAGATCAATGGCCCATGCTACCATTCCCCTGAATTTTAATGCGTTCCTAGAGAAAGCTAAGTTGAAAGATGATGGTAGCAACTACACAGACTGGGTCCATAACTTGAGGATTATCCTCATTGCTGCACAAAAGAATTATGTCCTTGATGCACCGCTAGGTGAAAGGCCTGCTACAGGAGCAGATGCTGATGTTTTGAACGTCTGGCAAGCTCGATCTGATGACTACTCGATAGTTCAGTGTGCCATGCTTTACGGCTTAGAATCGGGTCTTGAAAGACATTTTGAACGTCATGGCGCATACGAGATGTTCCAGGAGTTGAAGTTAATATTTCAAGCAAATGTCTGGGTTGACAGATATGAAGTCTCTAATAAGTTCTATAGCTGCAAGATGGAGGAGAATAGTTCTTTTAGTGAACACATACTCAGAATGTCTGGATATCATAATCACTTGACTCAGCTGGGAGTTAATCTTCTAGATGTTAGTGTTATTGACAGAGTTATTCAATCACTGCCACCAAGCTACAAAGGCTTCGTGATGAATTATAATATGCAAGGGATGGACAAGACAATTCCTGAGCTCTTCGTAATGCTCAAGGCTACGGAGGTAGAAATCATGAAGGAGCATCACGTGTTGATGGTTAACAAGACCACTAGTTTCGAGAAAAAGGGCAAGGGAAAGAAGGGGAACTTCAAGAAGAATGGCAAGCAAGTTGCCACTCCCGAGAAGAAGCCCAAAGCTGGACCTAAGCCTAAAACTAAGTGCTTCTACTGCAAAGGGACTGGTCACTGGAAGCAGAACTGCCCCAAGTATTTCGCGGATAAGAAGGATGGCAAAGTGAACAAAGGTATATTTGATATACATGTTATTGATGTGTACCTTACTAATGCTCGTAGTAGCGCCTGGGTATTTGATACTAGTTTGGTTGCTCATATTTGTAACTCGAAACAGGAGCTACGGATTAAACAAAGATTGGCTAAGGACGAGATGACGATGCGCGTCGGGAATGGTTCCAAGGTCGATGTGATTGCCGTCGGCACGCTACCTCTACATCTACCTTCGGGATTAGTTTTAGACCTGAATAATTGATATTTGGTGCCATCGTTGAGCATGAATATTCTATCTGGATCTTGTTTAGCATGAGACGGTTATTCATTTAAATCATAGAATAATGGTTGTTCTATTTATATGAATATTATCTTTTATGGTCATGCACCCTTGAAGAGTGGTCTATTTTTATTGAATCTCGATTGCAGTGATACACATATTCATAATATTGATGCCAAAAGATGCAAAGTTGATAATGATAGTGCAACATATTTGTGGCACTGCCATTTAGGTCATATTGGTGTAAAACGCATGAAGAAACTCCATGCAGATGGGCTTTTGGAATCACTTGATTATGAATCATTTGATACTTGCGAACCATGCCTCATGGGCAAGATGACTAAAACTCCATTCTCTGGAACAATGGAGCGAGCCAATGACTTATTGGAAATAATACATACCGTTGTATGCGGTCCAATGAGTGTTGAGGCACGCGGTGGGTATCATTATGTTCTAACCTTCACAGATGATTTGAGCAGATATGGGTATATCTACTTAATGAAACACAAGTCTGAAACATTTGAAAAGTTTAAAGAATTTCAGAGTGAAGTAGAGAATCATCGTAATAAGAAAATAAAGTTTCTATGATCTAATCGCGGAGGCGAATATTTGAGTTACGAGTTTGGCCTTCATTTAAAAAAATGTGGAATGGTTTCACAACTCACGCCACCTGGAACACCACAGCGTAATGGTGTGTCCGAACGTCGTAACCATACTTTATTAGATATGGTGCGATCTATGATGTCTCTTACCGATTTACCACTATCATTTTGGGGTTATGCATTAGAGATAGCTGCATTCACGTTAAATAGGGCACCGTCTAATTCCATTGAGACGACACCGTATGAACTATGGTTTGCCAAGAAACCTAAGATGTCATTTCTTAAAGTTTGGGGTTGCGACACTTATGTCAAAAGGCTTCAGCCTGATAAGCTCGAACCCAAATCAGAGAAGTGCGTCTTCATAGGATACCCTAAGGAAACAATTGGGTACACCTTCTACCATAGATCCGAAGGCAAGATCTTTGTTGCCAAGAATGGAACATTTCTAGAGAAGGAATTTCTCTCAAAAGAAGTGAGTGGGAGGAAAGTAGAACTTGATGAGGTAATTGTACCTTCTCTTGAATTGGAAAGTAGCACATCAGAGAAATCCGTTCCCGTGATGCCTACACCATCTAGAGAGGAATCTAATGATGATGATCATGAAACTTCAGATCAAGTTACTACTGGACCTCGTAGGTCGAACAAAGCACGTTCCACACCAGAGTGGTACAGTAATCATGTTCTGGAAGTCATGTTACTAGACCATGGCGAACCTACGAACTATGAAGAAGCTATGATGAGCCCAGATTCCGACAGATGGCTTGAGGCCATGAAATCTGAGATAGGATCCATGTATGAGAACAAAGTATGGACTTTGGTGGACTTGCCCGATGATCGGCAAGCCATAGAAAATAAATGGATCTTCAAGAAGAAGACTGACGCTGATGGTAATGTTACTGTCTACAAAGCTCGACTTGTCGCAAAAGGTTTTCGACAAGTTCAAGGGGTTGACTATGATGAGACTTTCTCACCCGTAGCGATGCTTAAGTCCGTCTGAATCATGTTAGCAATTGCCACATTTTATGATTATGAAATCTGGCAAATGGATGTCAAAACTGCATTCCTTAATGGATTTCTTAAAGAAGAGTTGTATATGATGCAACCAGAAGGTTTTATCAATCCTAAAGGTGTTAACAAACTGTGCAAGCTCCAGCGATCCATCTATGGACTAGTGCAAGCATCTCGGAGTTGGAATATACACTTTGATGAGGTGATCAAAGCATATGGTTTTATACAGACTTTTGGAGAAGCCTGTATTTACAAGAAAGTGAGTGGGAGCCCTGTAGCATTTCTAATATTATATGTGGATGACATATTGTTGATTGGAAATGATGTTGAATTTTTGGATAGCATAAAAGGATACTTGAATAAGAGTTTTTCCATGAATACCTCGGTGAAGCTGCTTATATATTGGGCATCAAGATCTATAGAGATAGATCAAGACGCTTAATAGGACTTCCACAAAGCACGTACCTTGACAAAGTTTTGAAAAAGTTCAAAATGGATCAGTCAAAGAAAGGGTTCTTGCATGTGTTGCAAGGTGTGAAGTTGAGTCAGACTCAAAGCCTGACCAATGCAGAAGATAGAGAAAATTAAAGTCATTCCCTATGCCTTAGCCATAGGTTCTATCATGTATGCTATGCTGTGTACCAGACCTGATGTGTGCCTTGCCATAAGTCTGGCAGGGAGGTACCAAAGTAATCCAGGAGTGGATCACTGGACAGTGGTCAAGAACATCCTGAAGTACCTGAAAAGGACCAAGGATATGTTTCTCATTTATGGAGGTGACAAAGAGCTCATCGTAAATGGTTACGTCGATGCTAGCTTTGACACTGATCCGGATGACTCTAAGTCGCGACCGGATACGTATTTATATTGAATGGTGGAGCTATTAGTTGGTGCAGTTCCAAGCAGAGCGTCGTGGCAGGATCTACGTGTGAAGCGGAGTACATAGCTGCTTCAGAAGCAGCAAATGAAGGAGTCTGGATGAAGGAGTTCATATCCGATCTAGGTGTAATACCTAGTGTATCGGGTCCAATGAAAATCTTTTGTGACAATACCAGAGCAATTTCCTTGGCGAAGGAATCCAGATTTCACAAAAGAACCAAACACATCAAGAGATGCTTCAACTCTATCCGTGATCAAGTCAAGGAGGGAGACATAGAAATTTGCAAAATACATATGGATCTGCATGTAGCAGACCCATTGACTAAGCCTCTTCCACGAGCAAAACATGATCAGCACCAAGACTCCATGGGTGTTAGATTCATTACAATGTAATCTAGATTATTAACTCTAGTGCAAGTGGGAGCCTGAAGGAAATATGGCCTAGAGGCAATAATAAAGTTGTTATTTTATATTTCCTTATTCATGATAAAGGTTTATTATTCATGCTATAATTGTATTGATCGGAAACTTAAATACATGTGTGAATACATAAACAAACACCGTGTCCCTAGTAAGCATCTACTTGACTAGCTCGTTGATCAAAGATGGTTAAGGTTTCCTAACCATGGACATGAGTTCTTATTTGATAACGGGATCACATCATTAGGATAATGATGTGATGGACAAGACCCATCCGTTAGCTTAGCATTATGATCGTTCAATTTTATTGCTATTGCTTTCTTCATGTCAAATACATATTCCTTCGACTATGAGATTATGCAACGCCAGGATACCAGAGTAATGCCTTGTGTGCTATCAAACGTCACAACGTAAATGGGTGATTATAAAGATTCTCTATAGGTATCTCCGAAGGTGTTTGTTGAGTCGGCATACATCGAGATTAGGATTTGTCACTCCGAGTATCAGAGAGGTATCTCTGGGCCCTCTCGGTAATACACATCATAAGCTTGCAAGCAAACTACTAAGGAGTTAGTCATGAGGTGATTGCTACTTCTTGAGCTTGCGTTGTTTTTTCCCTTGAAGAGGAAAGGGTGATGCGGCAAAGTAGAGATAAATATTTCCCTCAGTTTGAGAACCAAGGTATCAATCCAGTAGGAGACAACGCACAAATCACCGAATACCTGCACAAACAATCAAACAACTTGCACCCAACGCGATAAAGGGGTTCTCAATCCCTTCACGGTTACTTGCAAAAGTGAGATCTGATAGAGATAGATAAACGGTAAAGTAAATATTTTTGGTATTTTTGGTTTATAGATCGGAAAGTAAAAGATTGCAAAAGTAGTAAATCAGAAACTAATATTGTAGATCGGAAACTTATATGATGGAAAATAGACCCGGGGGCCATAGGTTTCACTAGAGGCTTCTCTCAAGATAGCAAATAATACGGTGGGTGAACAAATTACTGCCGAGCAATTGATAGAAAAGCGCAAAGTTATGACGATATCTAAGGCAATGATCATGAATATAGGCATCACGTTCGTGTCAAGTAGACCGAAACGATTCTGCATCTACTACTATTACTCCACACATCGACCGCTATCCAGCATGCATCTAGAGTATTAAGTTCATAAAGAACGGAGTGACGCATTAAGTAAGATGACATGATGTAGAGGAATTTACTCAAGAAATATGATGAAAACCCCATCTTTTTATCCTTGATGTCAACAATACAATACGTGCCTTGCTGCCCCTACTGTCACTGGGAAAGGACATCGCAAGATTGAACCCAAAGCTAAGAACTTCTCCCATTGCAAGAAAAACCAATCTAGTTGGCCAAACCAAACTGATAGTTCGAAGAGAATTACAAAGATATCAAATCATGCATAAAAAAATTCAGAGAAGATTCAAATAATATTCATAGATAAGCCGATCATAAATCCACAATTCATTGGATCTTGGCAAACACACCACAAAAAAGTATTGAGAATCAAATAGAGAGAAGAATCCATCTAGCTACTAGCTATGGACCCGTAGGTCTGTGGTAAACTACTCATGCTTCATCGGAAGGGCAATAGAATTAATGTAGAAGCCCTCCGTGATCGAATCCCCCTCCGGCAGGGTGCCGAAAATGGTCCCTAGATGGGACCTCACGGGTACAGAAGGTTGTGGCGGTGGAAAAGTGTTTTCGTGGCTCCCTCTGGTAGTCTTGGGAATATTTGGGAATATATAGGCAAAAGAATTAGGTCAGGAGGGTCACGGGGGGCCCACAAGGGTGGTTGGTGTGCCCTACCCCCTGGGCGTGCCCTCTGTCCTTGTGGCCTCCTCGTGGCTCCTCCGACTTCATCTCCAAGTCTCCCGGTTGTCTTCTGGTCCAAGAAAAATCATCACGAAGGTTTCATTCCGTTTGGACTTCGTTTGGTATTCCTTTTCTGCGAAACTCAAAAACAAGGAAAAACAGAAACTGGCACTGGGCTCTAGGTTAATAGGTTAGTCCCAAAAATAATATAAAATAGCATATTAATGCATATAAAACATCCAAAACAGATAATATAATAGCATGGAACAATCAAAAATTATAGATACGTTGGAGACGTATCAAGCATCCCCAAGCTTAATTCCTGCTCGTCCTCGAGTAGGTAAATGATAAAAATAGAATTTTTGATGGGGAATGCTACCTAACATATTTATCCATGTAATTTTCTTTATTATGGCTTGAATGTTCAGATCCATAAGATTCAAAACAAAAGTTTAATATTGACATAAAAACCATAATACTTCAAGCATACTAACAAGGCAATTATGTCTTCTCAAAATAACATGGCCAAAAAAAGCTTATCCCTACAAAATCATATAGTCTGGCTATGCTCCATCTTCATCACACAAAATACTCAAATCATGCACAACCCCGATGACAAGCCAAGCAATTGTTTCATACTTTTGATGTTCTCAAACTTTTTCAACTTTCACGCAATACATGAGCGTGAGCCATGGACATAGCACTATAGGTGGAATAGAATATGGTGGTTGTGGAGAAGACAAAAAGAGGGTGTATCAATGGGCTATGGAGATGCCCATCAATATATGTATATCAATGTGAGTGAATAGGGATTTCCATGCAATGGATGCACTAGAGCTATAAGTTTATGAAAGCTCAAAAGAAAACCAAGTGGGTGTGCATCCAACTTGCTTGCTCATGAAGACCTAGGGCAATTTGAGGAAGCCCATCGTTGGAATATACAAGCCAAGTTCTATAATGAAAAATTCCCGCTAGTATATGAAAGTGACATAATAGGAGAGACTCTGTTATGAAGATCATGGTGCTACTTTGAAGAACAAGTGTGGAAAAAGGTTAGTAACATTGCCCCTTCTCTCTTTTTCTCTCATTTTTTCTTTTCTCTTTTTTTGGTCCTTCTTTTTTTGGCCTTTTCTCTCCTTTTTTTATTTCCTCACATGGGACAATGCTCTAATAATGAAGATCATCATACTTTTATTTACTTACAACTCAAAAATTACAACTCGATACTAGAACAAAATATGACTCTATGTGAATGCCTTCGGCGGTGTACCGGGATGTGCAATGAATCAGGAGCGACATGTATAAAAAATGATGAAAGGTGGCTTTGCCACAAATACGATGTCAACTACATGATCATGCAAAGCAATATGACAATGATGAAGCGTGTCATAATAAACGGAATGGTGGAAAGTTGCATGGCAATATATCTCGGAATGGCTATGGAAATGCCATAATAGGTTGGTATGGTGGCAGTTTTGAGGAAGGTATATGGTGGTTGTATGGTACCGGTGAAAGTTGCGCGGCACTAGAGAGGCTAGCAATGGTGGAAGGGTGAGAGTGCGTATAATCCATGGACTCAACATTAGTCATAAAGAACTCACATACTTATTGCAAAAATCTATTAGTCATCGAAACAAAGTACTACACGCATGCTCCTAGGGGGATAGATTGGTAGGAAAAGACCATCGCTCGTCCCCGACCGCCACTCATAAGGAAGACAATAAAAAATATCTCATGCTCCAACTTCGTTACATAACGGTTCACCATACGTGCATGCTACGGGACTCACAAACCTTAACACAAGTATTTCTCACACAATTACTCACTAGCATGACTCTAATATCACCATCTTTATATCTCAAAACAATCATAAGGAATCAAACTTCCCATAGTATTCAATGCACTTTATATGAAAGTTTTTATTACATCCCCTTGGATGCCTATCATATTAGGACTAAATTTATAACCAAAGCAAATTACCATGCTGATTAAAGACTCTCAAAATAATATAAGTGAAGCATGAGAGTTCATTAATTTGTGTAAAATAAAACCACCGCCGTGCTCTAAAAAGATATAAGTGAAGCACTAGAGCAAAATTGCCGAGCTCAAAATATATAAGTGAAGCACAAAGAGTATTCTAATAAATCACGATTCATGCGTGTCCCTCTCAAAAGGTGTGTATAGCAAGGATGATTGTGGCAAACTAAAAATCAAAGACTCATATCATACAAGACGCTCCAAGCAAAACACATATCATGTGGTGAATAAAAATATACCCTCAAGTAAAGTTACCGATAGACAAAGACGAAAGAGGGGATGCCTTCCAGGGCATCCCCAAGCTTAGGCTCTTGGTTGTCCTTGAATATTACCTTGGGGTGCCTTGGGCATCCCCAAGCTTAGGCTCTTGCCACTCCTTATTCCATAGTCCATCAAATCCTTACCCAAAACTTGAAAACTTCACAACGCAAAACTCAACAGAAAATCTCATAAGCTCCGTTAGTATAAGAAAATAAATCACCACTTTTGGTACTGTTGTGAACTCATTCTTTATTTATATTGGTCTAATATCTACTGTATTCCAACTTTTCCATGGTTCATACCCCCCGATACTACCCATAGATTCATCAAAATAAGCAAACAACACTTAGAAAACAGAATCTGTCAAAAACAGAACAATCTGTAGCAATCTGGATAGAAATTTGTTTATTAATCTTCTGCAAAAAGAATCAGTATTTTATCACGCTTCTGTTAAAAATGAGAATTGTTTTTCTGAGCGCAAAAGTTTCTGTTTTTCAGTAAGATCAAATCAACTATCACCGTAAGCCATCCCAAAGGTCTTACTTGGACAAACACTAATTAAAACATAAAGACCACATCTAACCAGAGGCTAGATGCATTATTTATTGCAAAACAAAACCTAAAAAGCGAAAACAAAAATAAAATTGGGATGCCTCCCAACAAGCGCTATTGTTGAACGCCCCTAGCTAGGCATAAACACATGAAGAGATCTAGGTATTGTCATCTTTGGTATGCAATCCATAAGTAGCTCTCATAATAGATTCATATGGCAATTTAATTTTCTTTCTTGGAATGTGTTCCATGCCCTCCCTTAATGGAAATTGAAATCTAATGTTTCCTTCTTTCATATCAATAGTGTCGGTGCAACAAACCCTGGGTCTGTTGCCCAGACTGTGCACAGGCACGCGAACAAGATCGAAGCACCAGCCAAACCAGAGTTCAAGAGACCAAGAGATTCAAAGGACCAACATGCAAATCAGAGGGACCAAGACCAAACCAAAGAAGCAGGATATCACCAAGAGAACAGCCTCCCTTGCCGGACAGGCGAGCCCGGCAAGGGGCAAGGCCACCCCCAGAAGCAGGCGACCAAGGCACCCCAGCAGGCCCTGCCGGGGCTCACGGAGGCAAAACCACCTCACCAACCACTCCAGCATGACCCATGTCATCAATCAGTGCAGTGTCAAGCCGCAAAGTTACTGAGTGGTAGTCATTCACCACATGGCTGCCTCTCCTTACAGAGAAAACACACGGGCAACACCCGTCCTGCGACGTGTCAAGCAAGCAGGTGCGGAGCTGGTAAGATAGCCCGGCAAGCCTTGCCGGGCAACTAGCGATGTGACACTAAGCGGTGCATTTAATGCGCCCTGTCAGCCCACAGAGTTAGGTATGATAGCACTGTTTGCTATCATATCAGTGCATAATGGCTACTTTGCTATTGTGGTGACACCTTGATCTATAAAAGGAGGCCCATGGCAACCATAAAAGGGTTAGAAAGTTGGATAACTCACACCCTCATATGCGCGTAGTCGCTGTTGCCCCAAGGCAACCCCTGCCGGGCAAGTGTACTACACCCACCACCACATTTTCCACCATCAATCCACCAGAGCAGGAGTAGGGCTTTATGCCTCGCGACGGCCCGAACCTGGGTAAATTGCTTGTGTGATCGCCTGCCGCGCTGCCCCACGCTCGTCTGCTCTTTGTGCAATGCGTCGCCCCCCTGCTGAACCAGCAAGGGGCCTCCTGGTCCCATAGGTGGCTGTGGTTTCCCGCGACATCTTTGGCGCGCCAGTAGGGCACTCGCTTCTGCGAATCTGAAGGCGTGCGCAGCGCGACGACTTTGTCGCCATCTTTGTCTTCGACAGTGCCATCGACCATGGCGCCCAAGAGGAAATCCGGCCCTCTGGCTCATCCGTCCACCTCGAAGGCTCCGCCGCCCGCGGCCTCTAACACTGTGGGAAGTGCAGGGGCACACGAGGACGCGAACGCTGCTGGGGATGTGGTCAGTGTAGGTGGCATCATCACCACTTCCCCCGCAGCTTACGCAGGAGCAGGAGGCACCGGAGGAGAGCAGCATCAGCAACACCCCGACGGCCACGCTCCCCAAGGTACGGGTGAGGGGGTTACTCCATCTGTGCCCCTCTCCCCTGCCGACAGGCACGGCCACAACAACGGCGCTTGGACCGGGGCGAACCGCCGTCCTCCGGCCGCCCCCGCCATGGGTGCGGTCGCAGCGCATGCACCTCCCTCGGGACGGGCCGACCAAGCAGCTGCGCCCGACGGAGCCGCTGGCCCTCGAGCGCCTTCGCCACACCACCTCCAGGTGGTCGCCCCGCAGCGACAGTGGGGGCTCAGTACTACCACCGCTGGCACCGTTAGGAGCCACGCGACGGTATGATCGACTTCATCGACATCCATGCCAAGTACAGCCTCGGAGGCAATGGCGCGAGCTCAGCTGCTGCTAAAGTTTCCGCCAGCGGCCGAGCAGATGGACGAATGGCGTGCCACCATCCAGAGCCTGCTCGGTTTCGCCGAAGCTGGGGGCTCACGGCGAGCTGGCCCATCGCGACCTCCCCAAGCGATAGCATCAGCTCATGCTGCTGACCGTACGGAAGGGGCCATTCCCATAATGCAGTCCCCACCACGGCAGCCAGCGTGAACACCATAGAATCAAGATCACGACGACGTCTCGATGGCCTCTTCTGACCCTCGAGTACGTCCAGGCCAACGTCGAGCCCCGAAGGATGGGCGAGGAGGAGACACGCGTGTTGTCATCGAGCAGCGCCGCGACAGCCTCTGCCGGACCGACGGGTGCGACGGGCTCAACGTCGACGAGCCTGTGCTCGGTGTTGGCGGGTGCCTACCTTTTGAGGTTGGCTGCCCTGCCTTTACACGAGAGCTGTGGCAAGTCCGTTGGCCGTCCATTTGCACGTTCAAGCCAAAGATACCTGAGAAGTACGATGGGAGGCTGAACCCGGCAGAGTTCCTGAGCATCTACACCATTGATGTTCAGGCTGCCGAGGGAAGAGATGAGAAGGTGTTTGCCAACTACTTCCCTTTGGCCGTCAAGTCCAATGTGAGGTCTTGGCTGATGCACCTACCGGAGAACTCCATTTTGTTGTGGGCTGACCTGTGCCATGAGTTCATTGGCACCTTCACTGGCGGTCATCAGGAACCCGGCAGGCCCAGCGATTTGCAGCTTCTCCAGCAGAAGGAAGGAGAAACCCTCTGTAAGTATTTACAGAGATTCAGCAAAGTTCATAGAAATATTCCAAATATCCATCCGACAGCCGTGATAGCTGCCTTCCAGTCCAATGTGCACAACCGTCGCATTCGTTCTAAGATGAATGTGCGGTTGCCCAAGACTGTGAATGAGCTTTACACATTAGTGGATAAGTGTGCTTAGATGGAGGAGGGAAGGAGGCTGCCCAGAGAGGAAGATTGCACCAACGTTGATTCAGAGGATGAGGACGAATCAACCAATTAAAAGAAGAGCAAGAAGCGCAGTAAGAAGTGAAGGGACAAGGCAGTGATGACTGTTGAAGGATCTGGCACACCTAGTACCGGCAAGAAGGCCAAAGCTGAGGCCCCGGCAAGGAAGCTGCCGTGTGCACTGACTGCCGTGAGGTCGCGGCTGCCGAGAAAGCTGGGAAAGGCGATGGGCTGTACTACAAGATTCATCGGACCAAGGGCCACGACCTTCAAGAGTGCTACCAGGTGGAGCAGCTTGTCAAGAAATAGAAGGCAGAATATGAGAAGCGTGATAAGGAAAAAGGTCAGAATGTTGCTGGCGGTAAGGTCCGGGGTGGTGAAGTAAATCGCCCCGGCAAACCCTTTCAGAACCAAGGAAAGCCCGCCAGAGGTCGAGAGAAGGAAACTTGTGAAGATGAAAGTGATGGAGGGGATGAAGAGGAAACCAGTGAGCAAGAGTTTTAGAAGGCCACAGACACCCTATGCATTGACGGAGGTGCATCTTTTCACACTTCTCACCGCTAGCTCAAACGGTGGGCATGAGAGGTCAATGCCGTGGAACCAGCGCCAGAGGCCCGGAAGCCGCTCAAATGGTCTCGTGCGCCCATCGTGTTTGATGAGGAGGATCATCTTAGCCGTACCACTGCGGTAGGATGTTTGCCTTTGTTGGTCTCCCCAACAATCCACAACCTCAAGGTCACAAAGATGCTGGTGGACGGCGGGGCCGGGTTGAATCTGATTTCCCCGGCAGTCATCAGCAAGCTTCAGATAGGAGAAGATGAGCTAGAGGTTACCTGCACGTTTCAAGGAGTTAATCCCGATAGGAGCCATCCTAAGGGAAAGATCACGTTGTCGGTAACGTCTGGGGGAGAACTGAATTACCAGACTGAGAGGATTGTGTTTGATGTGGTCAATCTCCCCCTGCCGTACAATGGGATTCTTGGACGCCCGGCCTTGGCTAAATTCATGGCGGCATCCCACTATGCCTACAACACCTTGAAGATGACTGGGCCACTAGGAGTCATCACCATCCTATCGGATGAGAAGGATGCAATTATCTGTGTGGACAAGATGTACCGGGACGCGGTCGCGGCAGAAGCAGCAACAGCGGCAGCTCCCGCCAAGGAAAGCAAAGGGAAGAAGAGAGGCTGTAGGGACTCCAGCAAAGAGTCCGGGAAGCGTGCCCCCACCGAGTGCACGTCACCCATTGACGACGTGCCGGAGTGTTCTAACAGCAAGAGATCCAAGGTTGCTGCACCCCAAGTGAAGAAGGTCCTGGCAGGGCTGGCTGGTGTTGATGGTACTTTCACTATCAGCGCCACCCTCGATGGCAAATAGGAAAGCGCGCTCGTTGCCTTCCTGCGGGCAAATATCGATGTGTTTGCCTGCAACCATATGATATCCCCGGTGTTCCCAGGTAGGTAATTGAGCACCACCTTGCTGTCTGCCCACATGCCCAACCTGTCAAGCAGAAAGTTCGGAAGCAGGCCTTGGAGAGGCAATAGTTCATTGCAGAAGAAATCAAGAAGCTTGAAGCAGCTGGTTTTTTCAGAGGAGTATTGCATCCCACGTGGTTGGCAAATCCAGTGGTAGTCCGGAAGGCTAACGGGAAGTGGAGGCTTTGCATAGATTTCCCAGATCTCAACAAGGCTTGCCCAAAAGACCCATTTCCCTTGCCCCGCATCGACCAAATTATGGACTCCACTTCAGGTTGTGATTTTCTCTCCTTTCTGGACGCATACTCTGGGTATCACCAAATCTTCATGTCCAAGGAGGATGAAGAGAAGACATCGTTCATCACCCCATGTGGTATGTACTGCTTTGTCTGCATGCCATTCGGATTAAAAGTGCCGGGTACACTGTTGCAAGGGCAATCCAGATTGGTTTTGAGCCACTACTGCACAGAAACATAGAGGCCTATATGGATGATATTGTGGTCAAGACCAAGGATAAGGCTACCCTCATTCATGATTTGGAGGAGACATTTGATAATCTGCGCAATATCAATCTAAAGCTTAACCCGGAGAAGTGTGTATTTGGTGTTCCATCGCGGGATCGAAGCCAACCCTGACAAGATCAAGGCCATCGAGCAGATCCAAGTGCCGAGGACAATTAAGGATGTGAGGCACCTGACGAGATGTGTTGTCGCGCTAAGCAGGTTTATCTCCAAGTCTGCCGAGCGCGCCCTGCCATTCTTCAAGATTTTGAAGAAGGCCGGCCCTATGAAGTGGACCCCAGAAAGCAGATGCAGCTTTGCAAGAGTTGAAGGCCTACTTGTCCTCTATGCCTACCTTGGTTGCTCCCAAACCTCAGGAGCCATTGTTGCTATACTTGGCGGCAACCAACCAAGTGGTCAGTGCAGCCTTGGTAGTGCAGCGGGAAGTGGATGAGGCAGGAAGTGAGCAGAGACCGGCAGGGTCAGAGAAGGATCAGGACTGTGATGAGCACGGCAACGAAAGCAACCCCAAGGACGCGGCAAGGAAGAAAGTGGTGCAGCGCCCAATGTACTTCGTCAATTCCCTGTTACAGGGGGCTAGATCGAGGTACTCTGGCTTGCAGAAGTTGATCTTTGGTCTCGTTATGGCCTCAAGGAAACTTCACCACTACTTCCAAGCCCATGAGATCACGGTTGTTACTCGTTTTCCGTTGCAGAGGATACTCCGAAACCCCGAGGCTACCGGCAGAATAGTGGAGTGGGCTTTGGAGTTATCCAGCTTTGGTTTGAAGTTTGAGAGCACATCAACTATTCAGAGTAGGGCATTGCCATAGTTTATTGCAGAATGGACGCCAACCCCTGATGAGGAAGTGACAGAGATAGCTATCCCCGGCAAGGATTCGCCCCAAGAATGGATTATGTATTTTGATGGTGCCTTTCCCTGCAAGGTGCAGGAGCTGGCGTGCTTCTTGTCACCCCCTCCGGGGAGCACTTGAAGTATGTCGTCCAAATGCATTTTGCCCGGGAAGAGGCAACCAACAATACAGCTGAGTATGAAGGACTCCTTGCCGGGCTCAGGATTGTAGCTGAATTAGGAATCAAGAAGCTGATCATTCGAGGAGATTCACAGCTTGTCGTGAGACAAGTCAACAAGGATTACCAAAGTCCATTGATGGAGGCATACATCGAGAAAATGAGGAGATTGGAGGAGCACTTTGACGGATTACAAACAGAGCACGTACCCCGTGTGGAAAACAACATAGCTGATCATCTGTCAAAGTGTGCTGCGCAGAAGCTTCCTATGGAACCAGGGACTTTTGTTCTCCATCTCACTCAGCCCTCTGTATCCCCCATGAAAATGGCCCGGAAAAGGAGAAGGTTGGACGCCAGAAAGCCTCTCCCGGTAGAGCCGTCTGCTCTCGGCAGATTCCCTACCGGAAACAACTCCTCACAGCCTACCGGACCACCCCCTCCAGCCGGTTCCACGAACCCCGCGAACGAGGCTGGTGTCATGGGAGTAAGTCTGACAGTAGAATAGGGGGTACGTAGGAGGAGGCAAGATCCTACCTACGGCGAGGTTGTGCATGCAAGATTTACGAGTTCAGGCCCTTCTCGGAGGAAGTAATAGCCCTACGTCTCGGTGCCCGGAGGCTTGGTCGACTGGATTATGCGTGAAGTTACAGGGGGTGCGAACCGTTGTGCTAGTGGAGGTGGGTGGCTTATATAGAGTGCGCCAGGATCCCAGCCAGCCCACGTTACAAGGGGTTCAATGTACGTTAAGGTGGGGCGTTACTGGTAACACTAACAATAAAGACATATAAATGATCATTAAGACTACAGAGTGAACGCCTGACCGTTGCCATCCTGAGTGACCTTAGATCTTCTGTACTCCGAGTGATTTTTGGTATGGTCAAATGATTATATCTTGGTCGAATGGAATTGGGTTATCCAAGTGGAATCGTTGGTCGAGTGGGTTGCACTCTGAGGTGTTTTCAGTCGGTAGCTGCTGCTGTGCTTTTGATGCCTTCGACTGTAGGGCAGTGTCCTTGGGAAGGGTGTCTAGGTCAGGCCTATTACCCTACCCTAGGTACATGTCATCGTCATTAGCCCCCGAATGGATCGAGGTTTGAGTGGAGAAGAGGTTGAAGATGGTTCCGACTCGATGTTTATGCTTCGGAGGCATTTTCTCTGGGTCAATGAACCATGTTGAGACTTCAACTTCATTTTCAGTCGCCTTGATCCATTCAGAGTTTGTCGAGTGAACTTATACTGATATGCTTCGAGTGTTGGAGCGGTATGAAATCTTTGGCGCGATTGGCTGCACTGCCGTTCCCGGATCTCACGGGATTCGAAATTTGGAGAAGCGCGCAGGACGGAGGGCACCGCAGTAAACAGAACAGATTAGGCCAGAACGCCTCAATCCTCGCACCACCTTTTTTTCCACATACCGAGCGCGCGACTGTTGCGGGATTTGATAGGATCACATGGGCCCACGAGTCAGCCACTCGGAAGTAGGCCTATATAAGGCGTCGGGGACGATGTATTTTGCACAGTGCGCCTCATTCCCCTTCTTCCCCCTCTGCTTCTCCACCACACTCGCCCCCACTCTCGACGCCGCCCCATCTGCGCGTAGCCTGCTGCGATGGGGAAGGACAAGACGGTGGCCCTGGAGCGCGCGAAGAAGGCGACGGCGACGGCGAAGGGCAAGAAGATGAGTCGGGGGGATCGTCATCGAGGTCTGGCCTGCCACCTGGCTAGATCCAGGGCGACTGGATCTGATCCATGATCCAGAAGGAAGACATGGAGGATCTGGTCGAAGGAGGCTTGATCGCCCATGGGTCTTGGAGGCTACCGGGAAACGAGACCGAGCCGCGGCCACAGGAGGGTGAGTGTGTCCTCCTCGCGACTCATGTTGACCGTGGTTTCTCTCTGCCCCCTCATCCTTTTTTCCGGGGTTTCCTGAACTTCTTTGGATCCCAACTCCATCACTTTTCCCCCAACACCATCACATATCTCACTGCGTTTGTTTCCATGTGTGAGAATTTCCTGGGTTGTCGACCGCACTGGGGTCTCTTCAAACACATCTTTACTTGCCGCTCCCAGACTGTGAAAAAGGCTAATCCGAGTGATGAGAGGATGCATGTGATCCAGATGTGTGGAGGTCTAGGGATTCAGATGAGGGGTAGGAGTACTTTTCCAGCTATGATTCTTCCCGATTCAGTTAGAGGGTGGCAGTCGACCTGGTTTTACTATAAGGACGAACCGACCCCTGGTCAGTCGACTGGCCTTCCTCCTTTCTCCATGGAACGAGTCCAGCAACCTTCTTCCTTGAAAGTGACTCCAGCAAAGAAAGCAGAGGTGACCATGTTAGTCGACCGGGTAGTGCAATTAGTTCATGATGGTGTGACTGGCATGGATTTGCTGGAGGTATTCCTCAATCGACGCATCCAGCCACTCCAGGCCCGCGATCATCCCATGTGGATGTACTCGGGCCTCGATGACACCGCTCGGATCCACCCGGAGGAAGTTACCGAGGAGACGGTGGCATAGTGGTTGCAGGGCATCACTGGGAACAAAGACAACCCCAGGGGGTCCAGGAGGGTTCCACCATTTGACGCCGCCCACGAACCAGACAAGGTCTGACCTTTATTACCGAGTGTCTTGACCTAGAGTTGGCCAAAGAGAACTTGAAAAAGGCTAAGGATGAAACTGCTGGTATGGGAGGTGAAAACTTGTCGACTATCTCCATTGCCCTCTTTTCTTTCCTCCTTCTGAACCGAGTGTTACTTTTTTTCCAGAGAAAATGAAGCAGGCTCTGGACCAGAAAGACCTTGATCTTGCCGCAGCGCAAAAAGCGGCGAAAGAGAAAACAACACTTGCCGACAAGAAGCTGGCTTCAGTCAGGAAGTTAGAAGAAGAGAACGCCAAGCTGAAGACTGCTCTTGACGAAGCCAACAAGGAAGTGACACGACTGAAGAAGGACAAGGGGACTCTGACCGACAAAGTTGAAGATCTCACTTGGAAGAGAGACGAGCTGGAGGTTTATCTGGGAGGACTCGCCAAGAAGCTGTTCCTTATGCTTGAAGGTACTTTTCCTTGTCCAACTGATTTGATACCGTCGACTTGTCATATAACTGTCGACTCATCATTTCCCTGAATCATGCAGAATTCTACCAAAATTTCGAGGAAGAGACTGGGCGGATTGAAATGAGCTTGGACCCCATCAACTCCCCTGTTAAGGATGAAGCTGCCATGAACGTGCTCAGACGGGAATCTCGTCTTGCCAGCGCCATGGATTACCTCGCACGACTGAAGGTGGCGGTGTCGCGGATTGACACGGCGCTCTGGCCAAGAATGACATTCCAGAATGACCTCGAGTCTCTGATGACTCGACTCAACGAGATCCCCGGTCGAGTGCAGGAATGGAAGAAGTCGTTCGCTCAATGTGGTGCTGATGTGGCTCTGTCTCTGGTTTGTGTCCATTGCAAAGAGGCCAAAGAAGAGAAGCTAGCGGCGCTCAAGGTTGCCAACACTAAGAAGCTTCACTTCTAGTCCTTCATGGAGACCTTCATCAAAGCAGCCACTCGCATTGCGGACGAAATCAACCTGGATGAGTTCGTCGATCCTGCCAGCCCTCCTCCTGTGGAGTGAACAAACTTTATGCCCTGATTAAATTTGCCTCGGAATGCCGAGTGGTTTTGTAACCATTAAACTCCTTCGGGCCTGATGCCCGAGCACTTTTATCTGCGGTTTTGAACCTTGCGAGATTTATTTGAACTTGGTTTTTCTATTTCCAAATCTTTTGACTCCGAGTGGAATTTGTCTCTTCACTCGGAACAGACATTTGGACTTGTGGTGCAGCTCAGAGGAGAGGGTCGCAGATGACCTGCACCTCGTCGTCCTTGCGGATCGGGATGGAGCGGATGTTGTACTTGTGACGCAGGTCCGAGGAGAAAGTCGCAGACGACCTGCACATCGTCGTCCTTGCGGATCGGGATGGAGCATACGTTGTACTTATGATGCAGCTCCGAGGAGAAGGTCACAGATGACCTGCACCTCGTCGTCCTTGCGGATCGGGATGGAGTGAAAGTTGTATTTGCGGCGCAGCTCGGAGCGTGTGGCCAAGTTCCCGAGTGAGAGGATTGCTCTTCACTCAGAGTGTGTTTTAAACTTAGGCGAGTACAGAACTGCAGCTAAGCCCCCGAGTGAGAGGATTGCTCTTCACTCGGTAGGATTTTTTAAACTTAGGCGAGTATGGAACTGCAGCTAAGCCCCCGAGTGAGAGGATTGCTCTTCACTCGATAGGATTTTTTAAACTTAGGCGAGTACGGAACTGCAGCTAAGCCCCCGAGTGAGAGGATTGCTCTTCACTCGGTAAGATTTTTTAAACTTAGGCGAGTACGGAACTGCAGCTAAGCCCCCGAGTGAGAGGATTGCTCTTCACTTGATAGGATTTTTTTAAACTTAGGCGAGTACAGAACTGCAGCTAAGCCCCCGAGTGAGAGGATTGCTCTTCACTCGGTAGGATTTTTTAAACTTAGGCGAGTACGGAACTGCAGCTAAGCCCCCGAGTGAGAGGATTGCTCTTCACTCAGTAGGATTTTTTTTAAACTTAGGCGAGTACGGAACTGCAGCTAAGCTTCCGAGTGAGAGGATTGCTCTTCGCTTGGAGTTTGTTTGTGAAACTTAGGCGAATCAGGTTCGTGGCTAAGCCTTCAAGTGAGAGGGTTGCTCTTCACTCGGAGTTTGTTTGTGAAACTTAGGTGAATCGGGTTCGCGGTTAAGCCTCCGAGTGAGAGGGTTGCTCTTCACTCGGAGTTTGTTTGTGAAAATTAGGCGAATCCGGTTCACGGCTAAGCCACCCACTGGGGGATTTTGAACACATGCGTATGTAACAACAATCATTTAGGAGACTGTAAAACTGTGTCTTTGATAAACAAACTGAAAGGTACTTCTTATTACATCTCAACAGTCTGAATGCTTAGGTATGAAAATGGCGGAGCAGCTCCGCATTCCAAGCGCATGGCTCATCTTGATTCTTGGCCACATTGTAAAGGTGATACGCTCTGTTGTGGAGCACCTTGGAGATGATGAAGGGGCCTTCCCAAGCAGGAGCAAGCTTGTGAGGCCATTGCTGATCCACTCGGAGCACAAGGTCCCCCTCCTGAAATGCTTGACCTCTTATGTTTCTAGCGTGGAATCGACGATGGTCTTGCTGATAAATGGTCGACCAGATCAATGCCATCTCTCTTTCTTCTTCCAGAGCAAATGGCCTTGCTGATAAACATCTTGTCGAGCTTGTTCTGCTTCAGCTTCTGAGAAAAGTTCTACTCGGGGCGCGTTGTGAAGCAAATCACTCGGCAGCACGGCTTCAGCCCCATAGACCATGAAGAAAGGAGTCCGCCCAGTCGATCGATTTGGTGTTGTTCTCAATCCCCAAAGGACTGATGGTAACTCGTCTACCCATGTGCCTGCCGCATGCTTGAGGTCATGCATCAACTGGGGTTTCAGCCCTTGGAGGATCAAACCATTCGCTCTTTCAGCTTGCCCATTCAACTGTGGGTGGGTGACTGAAGCGTAGTCAACCTGAGTGCCTTGGGAAGCACAGAAAGCCTTGAACTCATCTAAATCAAAGTTTGAACCATTGTCCGTGATGATACTGTGCGGGACTCCATATCTGAATGTTAACTCTCTGATGAAGCTGATGGCAATACTGGAATTGAGATTTTTGATGGGTTTGGCTTTGATCCATTTAGTGAACTTGTCGACTGCAACAAGGAGATGGGTGAAGCCGCTCCTGGCAGTCCTCAGAGGACCAACCATATCCAATCCCCAAACAGCAAATGGCCAGATGAGCGGAATGGTCTTCAAGGCTGATGCAGGCTTGTGGGACATGTTGGAGTAGAACTGACAGCCCTCACACTTGTCGACTATATCTTTCGCCATCTCATTTGCACGTGGCCAGTAAAATCCCGCTCAGTATGCTTTGGCCACAATGGTCCGAGAGGACGCATGGTGACCACAGGTCCCCGAGTGGATATCATTGAGGATCATTCGACCTTCCTCTGGTGTGATACATCGCTGAATGACTCCAGTAACACTCTCTCTGTAAAGTTGTCCACTTATCACGGTAAAGCTTTTGATCGACGAACAATCTGACGGGCCTCATCTTCATCTTCCGGAAGCTCCTTCTTGAGCAGATATGCAATATACGGCACCGTCCAATCGGGGATGACGATCAAAACCTCCATGATCAGGTCGACCACGGCTGGGACTTCGACCTCAGTCGGATCAGTAGAACTCTTGGGTTGTGGGGGCTCTTCTGTGAAGGGATCTTCTTGAACTGACGGAGTGTGGAGATGCTCTAGGAACACATTGCTGGGAATATGCTCTCGCTTGGAACCTATCTTTGCCAGGTCATCAGCTGCTTGATTCTTGAGTCGGGGTATGTGATGGAGCTCTAGCCCCTCAAACTTCTTTTCCAACTTCCTTATTGCATTGCAATAACCAGTCATAGCCGGGCTCCTGATGTCCCACTCCTTCATCACTTGATTGACCACTAAATCTGAGTCACCAAAACCATTAGGCGACAGACACCGAATGAAATAGCCATACGCAACCCGTACAGAAGTGCCTCATATTCAGCTTCATTATTGGAGGAATCAAAGTGAATCTAGAGAATGTAACTGAGTTTCTCGCCTAGTGGGGATACCAGGACTACTCCAGCACCAGAACCATTCAGCATCTTAGACCCATCAAAGAACATAGTCCAATGTTCCGAGTGAATCTGAGTCGGTTGCTGCTACTCAATCCACTCGGTGAGGAAGTCTGCTATTGCTTGGGACTTGATTGCTTTCTTTGCCTCAAACTTGATATCCTACGGAAGGAGTTCAATCGCCCACTTTGCCACTCGACCAGTTGCATCTCTATTGTTCAGAATTTCTGACAATGGAGCGTCACTGACGACTGAAATCGAGTGATCTGAGAAGTAGTGTGCAACTTTCTTCATGGTCAAGTAAATTCCATAAACAAGCTTCTGATAATGCGGATATCTCTGCTTGGACGGAGTCAAGACTTCAGAAATATAATACACTGGGCGTTGAACCTTGTAGGCTTTGCCTTCTTCTTCCCGCTCGACCGTGAGCACTGTACTGACAACTTGTCCAGTGGCTGCAATATAAAGCAGTAAAGTCTCTTTGCTGATTGGGGTAGCGAGCACCGACTGGGTGGAAAGCAGGGCTTTGAGCTCTGCAAATGCTGTGTCAGCTTCAGGAGTCCACTTGAACTTGTCAGATTTCTTCATCAGTCGATAAAGAGGTAATGCCTTTTCACCGAGACGAGAGATGAATGGACTCAAAGCGGCCAAACAACCAGTAAGCTTCTGGACGTCGTGCACACGCACAGGGCGTTTCATTCGGAGGATTGCACCAAGTTTCTCTGGGTTTGCATCGATCCCTCGTTCGGAAATGAGGAAACCGAGTAACTTTCCACCTGGGACTCCGAATGTACACTTCGACGGATTAAGCTTGATATCATATCTTCTCACGTTGGCGAAGGTTTCAGCGAGGTCAGTTAGCAGGTCGGAACCTTTACGTGACTTAACCACGATGTCATCCATGTATGCTTCCACATTCCGACTGATTTGAGTGAGCAGGCACTTCTGAATCATGCGCATGAATGTGGCACCAGCGTTCTTGAGACCAAAGGGCATGGTAACATAGCAAAAGCACCCGAATGGGGTGATAAAAGCTGTTTTTATTTCGTCGGGTCCATACAGACGGATCTAATGGTACCCAGAATAGGCGTTCAGAAAGGACAAACGCTCACACCCCGTAGTTGAGTCGACTATCTGGTCGATGCGGGGGAGAGGGAAGTGATCTTTTGGGCAAGCCCGATTGATATGTTTGAAGTTGATACACATACGGAGTGAATCGTCTTTCTTGGGGACCATGACAACATTGGCGAGCCACTCAGAGTGGTATATCTCGCGGATGAACTCACCTGCCAGAAGCCGAGCCACCTCTTCACCAATTGCTTCGGGTCGACTCACAGACGGTGCTCAGCCAGTCCCCTAGGTACACCTGGCATGTCTGAAGGTTTCCATGCAAAGATGTCCCAGTTCTCACGGAGGAACTGGATGAGCGCTTCTTCCTATTTGCCGTCGAGTGTTGTTGAGATATGAGTCGGAGCAGCATTGGGATCAGTCGAGTGAATGTGTACTGGCTTTGTTTCACCGGACGACTAAAATGCAGACTCTGAAGCAGGCTTCTTAGCACGCAACAAATCACTCGGATCTGCAGTCTTCTTGTATTCTTCCATTTCTACTGCTGCCATCTGTTCATCGGCGATCTTTGAGCCCTTCTGGAGGCACTCTTCTGCTCTTTGCCGATTACCAGTGACTGTGATCACACCTTTGGGACCAGGCATTTTCAGCTTGAGGTACACGTAACATGGTCGAGCCATGAAACGGGCATATGCAGTCCTACCTAGAATAGCATGATAGGCACTGTGAAAATCCACAACTTCAAATGTCAATTTTTCTTTGCGGTAATTCTTCGAATCGCTGAAAGCTACGTCAAGGGTGATCTGGCCGAGTGAATCGGCTTTCTTCCCAGGGATGACACCGTGGAACCGCATGTTGCTCTCACTGAGCTTGGACATCGGAATGCCCATCCCTCTGAGGGTCTCAGCATACAGAATGTTCAAACCACTGCCACCATCCATCAGGACTTTGGTCAGTCGGGTGCCCCCAACGACTGGGTCGACCACCAACGCTTGCCGCCCGGGGTGGCAACGTGCGCTGGGTGATCGGACTGGTCAAATGTGATAGGAGTCTTGGACCACTTCAAATACGTTGTCGTTGCCGAAGCAACCATGTTTACTTCTCTGTTGATCACTTTCAGTCGACTTTTGCTCTCAATGTCAGCAAAAATCACTAAAGTGGAATTGACATTGGGGAAACCATCATCTTCCTCTTTATCTTCATCCTTATCAGATTCCTTCTCTTTCTCACTAGGCTGGCCCTCTCGGAACTGCTGGATAAGGAGTCGACACTGTCGAGTGGTATGCTTGGGGTAAATTAGGTTCCCCTCTTCATCCTTCTTGGTGTGAATATGACACGGCAAATCTAACACATAATTTCCCACCTGATCTTTTACTTTCTTGGGGATCCAGGGCCCCTTGGGCTTCCCCTTGAACTTTCCTTGGGTCACAACTGCGGCCTCACCAGGACCTGCGGGTTTGGCCTTATGTTTCTGCTTCTGACTAGAATTCCCTCCTCCAGTGTCCTGGGCGACGGGTTTGTTCTTGCCGCTGCGGAGTCGGTCTTCTTCCTCGCCGTTAGCATACCGAGTGGCTATTTCCATCATTCGGGCCGGAGTCATATCTCCTGTCTGGCTGAATTTCAGGTTAAGATCTCTGTACCGAACGCCTTCCTTTAAGGCACAAACAGCTTGGTGCTGAGATACATTTTCCACTGTGTGGTGCAAGGTGGTCCACCTCTGGATGTAATCCCTCAAAGTTTCATTCGATTTCTGCACACAATGCTGCAACTCAGTCAGCCCCGCGGGCCATTTGCAAGTGCCCTCAAATGTCCTGACAAACACTCGGGCCAACTCTTCCCAACTGAATATACTCCCAGGAGCCAATTGATTCAACCAAGCTCTGGCCGAACCCTCCAACATCAAGGGGAGATGCTTCAGGGCTACGTCGTCATTGCCGCCACCAATCTGCACAGCCACTTAGTAATCTTCCAGCCAAGTGTCAGGCTTTGACTCACCGGTGAACTTGCTCACTCCCGTTGCCAACCTGAAGTTGGGAGGAATCTCTGCAGCTCTGATGGCTCCGCTGAAACACTTAGGTCCGAAGACATGAACTCTGCTGCCAGTCAGACGATCTCTGTCGAGCCCTTCTCTGTGTGCTCTGTTCTTGTCGACCAGACCTTGAACAAGGATTGACCTCGCATCAAACCCTGGCTCTCTTGGGTCTACTGGGACCCTCCGCTCATCGCTATATGGGTGCTTTTCATCATATTGCCGGGGCACATATGATCCGCCCCTCGGAGGGGGCGTAGGCACTCGACGGCGGTCATCACGGCCGAGTCGATGATCATACTGCTCGTGGTTCTGACCCAAGTACTGCTCTTGGCGATGCCCACGTCCCTCATGCCGCGGAGGCGATCTTGGGCTGTGAGCTGACTAGACTGTATCAGCCACCACAGATCTGCTACGGATCCTATTGCGAGACTGAGAAACGGCTGTGTTTTGCTCTCCTACTGCCCGGAGCAGCGCCCAAATCTGCATCAAACCTCTTCCAGCCTCTGATTGGGATGGCTGGATTGACTTTGCTATACGGGCTATAGCTGTGAGATTCTGAATTGGAGTGCGGTATACCTAAGGTTCAGGCAGGAACAATTGTCGCTGACTGGATTAAGGAATCTGTCGTCGAGCGCATTCATCGAGTGAATGTTGAAGGTTCTCCAGCCGCGCGCGCTCAGCCAAAGTGGCCAGGCACGCCGTCTCCAAGGCCCGGGCCTCGACGGTCTCCCCAATGATGGGAGTGTGGAGGGCCTCCACGTTGCGACAGTGGAGCTCCTCTCTCTGCTGCGAAGTGAGGGCTTCAGGATGATATTCCTCATGAACACGCGACGGATCGCCGCCGCCGCTGCAACGCATACCAGGCGGGCTACGTGGTGTGTCGACCATCAGGACTTCTGCCGCAGGGTTGCTGCTGTCGCACTTGGACAAGGTCATGACAGAGCCAGTCGACAGGCCGAACAGGCCGTAGAGAGATTCATCGGGCTCGATTGCCGTGACTTGAGGGGTGGTCGACTGACGGGCCACCGCATGCTTTACCCACCGCTGAAGCCACGACCGATCGGATCGCTTGCAACGGCGAGCAGCGGGGAGCGAAGATGTCGCAGGAGCCGACCGATACTGGGTCGATGGCTGCCGCAGAAGGCCGCCGCGAACACATGCACGAAAGTGCGTCGCCCCGCGGACGGGGAGTGTCTCGACGTCGAGGGGGGCCTCCTGGAGCCAGGCGGAGTCATCGGCGATGAAAACGAGCACGCCGAGATGGATCTCGCGGCCCTCAGCCAGACCGCCGCCTGAAACCATGATGATGGGAATCGGAAAAATCGCAACCTCACCGGAAGTCGCTAAGACACCTGCCCCACGGTGGGCGCCAACTGTCGTGGGAGTAAGTCTGACAGTAGAATAGGGGGTACATAGGAGGAGGCAAGATCCTAGCTACGGCGAGGTTGTGCACGCAAGATTTACGAGTTCAGGCCCTTCTCGGAGGAAGTAATAGCCCTACGTCTCGGTGCCCGGAGGCTTGGTCGACTGGATTATGCATGAAGTTACAGGGGGTGCGAACCCTTGTGCCAGTGGAGGGGGTGGCTTATATAGAGTGCGCCAGGACCCCAGCCAGCCCATGTTACATGGGGTTCAATGTACGTTAAGGTGGGGCGTTACTGGTAACACTAACAATAAAGACATATAAATGATCATTAAGACTACGGAGTGAACGCCTGACCATTGCCATCCTAAGTGACCTTAGATCTTCTGTACTCCGAGTGATTTCTGGTATGGTCAAATGATCATATCCTGGTCGAATGGAATTGGGTTATCTGAGTGGAATCGTTGGTCGAGTGGTTTGCACTCTAAGGTGATTTCAGTCGGTAGCTGCTGCTGTGCTTTTGATGCCTTCGACTGTAGGGCAGTGTCCTTGGGAAGGGTGTCTAGGTCAGGCCTATTACCCTACCCTAGGTACATGTCATCGTCAGCTGGTGCTCCCGCAACAGAGGAGGTGCCGCTAGTCCTCGTTGCCGAGCCCCAGGCTCCAACTTGGGCAAGGCACATTGTCCACTTTCTCCAAACCGGAGAGCTTCCCGGCGACCAAGATGAAGCTGAAAAAGTAGCCTGGAGGGCCAGTATGTATCAGTTTGTCAATGACACTCTATACAGAAGGAGGCCCAACAGTGTGAAATTGAAGTGTGTCTGCCGGGAAGAAGGAAAGGAACTGCTGGCTGAGATTCACAGAGGAATGTGCGGCTCCCACATTGGATCAAGGGCGTTAGTTGGGAAAGCATTCTGACAAGGATTCTATTGGCCCACAACCCTCCAAGATGCGGTTGAGCTTGTCACGACATGTGAAGCCTGTCAGTTCCATTCCAAGAAAACACACCTGCCTGCCCAAGCTCTTGAAACAAGCCCTCTATCATGGTCATTTTCGGTCTGGGGGATCGATATCCTCGGCCCTTCCCCTGAGCAATCGGGGGCTTTGAATTCTTGTTCGTTGCCATCGACAAGTTTACAAAGTGGCCGGAAGTGACTGCCGTGAGAAAGGTGACTGCTTAATCAGCTATCAAGTTCTTGAAAGAATTAATTGGTGTGTCATTTTGGAGTTCCGGTAAGGATTATTACCGACAACGGCACCCAGTTCACGAGCCGTGCCTTCATGCAATATGTTCATGCCCTCGGATGCAAGATCTCATTCGCCTCTATGGCACACCCCCGGACCAATGGACAAGCTGAGAGGGCGAACGCTGAAGTGCTGCGTGGACTCAAGACAAGAACTTTTGATACACTGCAGAAGCACGGCAGGCGGTGGATCAAGGAGCTGCCGGTAGTTCTCTGGTCCCTCAGAACGACACCAAACCGATCTACCGGGAAGACTCCCTTCTCCCTGGTCTACGAGGCAGAAGCAGTTATCCCCACGGAACTCATTTACGGGTCGCCTCGAGTGCTTGCCTACGATGAAGTAGCGCAAGTTCAGCACCGGCGTGACGATGCTGTGCTACTCGAGGAGAACTGTCTCTGGGCTGCTATGCGTGCTGCATGCTACCAGCAAGCCCTGCGTCGCTATCATAGCCGCAGGGTTCATGCTCGGTGTTTTGAGGAAGGTGACCTTGTCCTTAGGCGCGTTCAGTCCGCCAAGGGTACACACAAGTTGTCACCAAAGTGGGAAGGCCCTTACCGGGTAGTTCGAGTCACCTGACCTGGCGCAGTCCGTCTAGAGACCGGAGATGGCACTCAGTTGCAAAACTCATGGAATATTGAGCATCTCCGCAAGTTCTACCCGTAAGGCGCGGGCCCGGTAGCCACCTTTTTGTACAGGCCTTGCCTCAGCTGCATGTAACCCCTTGTGCAAAGCCGGGGCGATGACCCCGTGCAAGAGAAAATAAAGAAGCGCTATGTGGGGCCCCCGACCAAGATTGCATGCATGCATGAGCATACCAAGCTCACTTAGGATTGCATCTTACATTTATTCTCATCTACATGAAGCTGCAGGTTCCTGCTGTGAACTTGGCTTCGACAAGGAGTTGAGAAGATTGCCCGACACAGCGATCCCCGGCAAGCCAAACAGATAAGTTTTACCTCCTGTCCATTAGTGTTATGTAAGGTAACAACTTGAGCATGAGAAAGACTTGCCACTCTTTTGAGACTTAGGGGCTCCCATCCATGACCCGGACGCTGCTTCGGTCAGGATGGTCACAGTAGCCTTTGGAAAAAAGATGTTGGCGGGGGGCTGGTCCCTCTGTCTGTTCCCCGGCAGACGCAGCACTCCGGCAGACAAAAAGGGCATCGACAGGATAGCCTGCCGGGGAAGACTCATTTATTTACATTAAAGAGGCATCTCACCTCTGCATGGACATACACATGCACGAGTTCCCAGCAAGGTTTATCTTTTTCATTAATATGCTAACACAAGTACAAGCATTACAGAACACAAACTTGGATTCGAGAGATTACATTATTTGAATTAAAATTTGGCAAGTGCCTACAGGTTTAAGATTAAAAAAAGATAAGTGCCCCGTAATGCCTTTGCCCCTGTCCATCTCCTACAGGAAGAGGTCGAAGAGGTCGGAGGCGGGCACAGCTGGGATTCGGCGCCTCCCCAGGATCAGGATGGCGCCGCTCCCCAGCAAGGAGGAAGAAACCGGAGGGCAGGCGGGGATGGTAACGCTGGCGGAGGACCAGATGGGAGGCACGGAATCACCGGCAAACATGACTCATCGGAATGGTCATCCCCATTCTTGGCGCGTCGTGGGTTGCCGCTGTCGTCCGCATCACTACCACCCGAAGACCTCGGCACGGCCATCATGTCGACGCCATGCTCTTTGGGTCTTCCCACAGAGAGCATTGTTGTCTCTAGGAGCCCTGATGTTAGAAGCCACCGCACGTCCTGGGGACGCATGAGAAAGCAAGAAGCCTTCCTGCACGATAGGAAGGCGATGCGACCCCGTCTTCAGAGAAGAGGGTGTTCAAGGGGAGGTCCGATCTTCATGGCGTAGGATCGATAATGGATGGGGATAACTAGCTGCAAGCAGCCGAAAAATGGAAAATAAGAGATTATGATCTGACGAGGAGGATGCTCACCGAAGCTTGCAATCCAAACATTCGCCAATCCACAACCCGCAGTACTACCCCACACAACCACGCTCAAGTCGTGGAGCACGGGATAGGTGCAATCCGCAAGGGAAACCATGAACTCTAACCCACATAACACGATCTAGTCGTGGAGCACGAATTAGGAGCAATTTCTCAAGGAATCACGAGAATAAGGATAACAAGATCTCTCCAATCTCAGGAGGAGTCTATGTCTTTGGTCTTTGATAGAAATGGCAAAAGTCCCCAACGAAGGGAAAAGCTAGCCTATTTATAATTGGGACAACCCCCCTGGATAGGTGTGAAAGAGAACTAGCTTCCGGAACCAGCTTAGGTGTGGAAGTGAACCAGCTTTGTTTGACTAATGGCTTCAAGACTTAATGAGGTAGCTTCTGGAATACTCTCGTTGGAGGTGGTTGGCAGTTCCTGACCAAACATTGTTCACTGGAGTCGAACAATGTTTCCTTCAGCAGCAAACTCGAGTTCTGGGAACCTTTCGCAAGTTGGAATATCCAAACTCGTGCAAAACATTGTTTCGTCAGAATCGGAACAATGTTTCTTCAACAGACAACTCATTTCTTCATGAACTCCTAACTTTGTTTCTTCACCATAAAACATTGTTTTGCACGTACTGAAATGTGTTTGGCCTTCTTCGATATTGCACCTGAGTTCAACCAACAACAAAGGAGGTGAAAGTGCAGTCATGTGTTCAAGATTATAGTATAAACTTAAGTTAGCGTTCACCTGGCAATGTGTATGTTTGAAATGAAATATTATGATTTCTCCTTTGATGACCAAGGATGTATAAATGGTTGTCATGTCCTCATCATCCTCCCCCTCTTGAAAAGGAGTCGTCCTCGACCCTAAGGGTTTAATGGCTTTCATGTCCTTATCATCCTCCCTCTCTTGAAAAGGAGTCGTCCTCGACTCTAGCTGTTCATCGCACAAAAGAAAATTGGCCAGTACAAAGAAACAATGTAAAGATTTTATCAAATGCTTAAGTTTAGCTTTCACCTTTGCGAACTTCAAATGTTTTGTGCGACTCAGCAATTCTTTCTAGCTAACATTTCCATGGAGTACAAAATTGTAATCAGGCACATCCATGTTTGTATCATCCTCCCTCTCTTGAAGAAAAGTCGCCCTCGACTTCCTTCGGTCTCTGGGTGCTTCAAGATGAATGATCTCTGTTCTTTTACCTCATTGAGTACCTCCATGCCTTTTTGAAGACCACTTACCACACCTGATGTTTCTTTGATGGTGCTCCACGTGCGCCATAATTGTTCATGGATCTCATCCTCCCATCGCTGTAGAAGGGCAGCTAAGTATGATTTTTGCATCTGCACATACTTCAAGGAAAGAGAGCTTTGTGAATAATTAGTAGTTGAATAGTCTTCTCTCCTTTCATTTGGTGGATCACTCATCTCTTTGATATTGTGTGTAAACACCTCAAGCGTAGATTTGGTGGACTCACACAACTCGCTACTCCTCTCACTTTGATGGTGTGGTATAATATGTTGTGGTTCACTCATTGCTCTAATCTTGTGGTGGATTACCTCACCCTCATATTTGGTGGACTCACACAACTGACTAATCCTCTCTCGCTGAATGTGAGGTATACATGGGTGGAGATATTCCATCTCTCTAATCTCATTTTGAACAATCTGATCCTCACATTTGGTGGACTCACTCACCTCACCTCTCTTATCACTCTGATTATGTGGACTTTTGGGAAGTGAACACTCTTCCTCACATCTGGTGGAGTCAGTCATCTCACCTCTCTTATCATTCTCAATATGTGGATTTTTGGAAAATGGACATTCTTCCTCACATTTGGTGGAGTCACTCAACTCACCCCTCTTAGCACTCTCAATATGTGGAATTTTTGGAAGCGGGGCGCCCGGAACCAAGTCGATTTGGTGTTCAATGCCTCACTTCAGCGGCAATCTGGGTGGCACCTCCTTGTGAAGCACATCCCCATACTCCTGCAAAAGATCCAATACAACACTAGGAAGAGTTGAGGGTAAGTCGTTAGCAGCCAATAAAGTTTCCTTGTACATGGGTACAAAGAATGGAGCATTAGGTTCTCTCAATTCCCGCATATCCCTTTTCCTAGCCATCATAACTAATCCCTGTTTTTCCCGGGGCTTGGTCATATTTGGTTGTGGAGCTTTTGGCTGTGGAAACACTCCCTCACTATGTTGGTGGCTCACTCGTTGTGTATGATCACTCTCTCCCTTTTTCTTTCCTTTCCTTTTCATCTCATCAAGATAGACTTCCTCGGGTGTCATGGGCAGCCAAGTGAACTTTTCTCCTTTATGGATAAAACATAAGTGATTCGCACGCCCGCTGATTTGCACATCATGGTCATGCAACCACGGTCGTCCAAGAAGCAAGTGACAAGCGTGCATCGGCACCACATCACACTCAACATCATCTTGATATGTCCCAACTAAAATTGGTATTTGCATGCTGCTAATCACCTTAATTGCGCCACAATCATTCAACCATTGCATGCGGTATGGGTGTGGGTGACGTTTTGTTTGCAATTGAAGCTTCTCGACCATCTCCGTGCTTGCAATATTGTTGCAGCTGCCACTATCAACAATCACTTGACATATCTTTGAGTTTATAAGGCAACGGGTGTGGAAAAGATTATGACGCTGCCCCTTTTCCTCCTCCACAACCTGGGCATTAAGTGAACAACATACAACCAAAGCTTCACCATGAAGTTCTTCATGAGATAAAATAGTGCCTCCTACTTCCCTGCCTTGCTCCTCTTGCACTTCATCCTTGCCACCTTCAAGGTCACCGTCAGACTCCCATTCACCTCGTTCATTGATGATCATAGTTCTTTTGCTTGGACATTCCGAAGAAATGTGACCTCTTCCTTTGCACTTGTGGCATTGAATGTCGCTGCTGCGTGTAGAACTCTTTTCTGGAGGATGAGCGGAGGATACTCCTGCTGCTGATGATGACCTCTTATCTTGATTGTGAATAGCAGGTGAGGAAGCCATTGAGGTATGTGGTTGTCTAGGTGGTGCACCCTCAAACTGAGAACCATATGGCTGTTGTGTTCACTGCCATGAGCGTGTGGTGGTGCGGTCTTGGAAAGCACGAGTATGACCATTACGCATATTCTTCTTCTCAACTCGTATAGCTTGATGAACCACATCTTGTAGTGTATCATAAGGAAACATCTCCACAAAATCTGATATTTCATCATTCAGCCCATGTAAAAATCTTGCCATTTTCGCCCCATCACTTTCATGGGTTCTTGTCCGAATTAGCAGCACCTCCATCTCTTTATAGTACTCCTCAACAGTGCGGGAACCTTGGGTGAGCCCCTGCAATCTCTTGTATAGTTGCCTCTCATAGGATGATGGAACAAAATGGCGCCTCATGACTTGCTTCATCAAAGTCCAGCTGCGGATATGATTATTGCCTGACATCAACCGATCGTCTTGCAATTGATTCCACCATGTAAGGGCATAACCAGAGAACTCCATAACAGCAAGATCAACTCTCTTGGCTTCTGAAAAACCATGGATGCGAAAGATTTGGTCACACTTCTCTTCCCACTCAATATATGCATCCGGATCCTCTTTTCCCGTGAATGATGGCACATGTAGCTTCACTCTCGCTTGGTTGTCACGGTCATCCTGATCATGACGGTCATAATGATGACCATTACGACCAAAAACAGCACCACGGCGAGGCGGGGAGTAGGGTTCATAGTCCCCCATGCCTTCATCTTCATCACCATGCTCGGAGAGATCTTCAAGGAAGATGCCATCACCATCATGTGCCGCTCGTCGCCGGTGATCAGCAGCAAACCCGTGGGGGTCATGGCCTCGCCCGTGAGCTTCCCCTCCATGCAGCCCACCCTCACGGGGGGGGGGCAGCAAAGTCGCCATGCCTCCGTTCAGCACCAACAGTAGGGGCGCCGTGGGCAGCAGCTCCTGCCGCTCTTCCACGACCAACATGGCGATCGTTGTGTTCTTGACGTTGCCGGTTGTCGGCGGCCAGCGAGGCAGCGAGGCTGTGTTGATGTTGATCCCCATTACCCGCGATAGGAAGACGACCACCAAACATCCTTCGCATAGCTGCAACTATACTCTCCTCAATCATATCACCAAGTGCTACGCGAGTTTTTGGGAGATCATCTTCCACATGTTGATGTCCATGTACACTCGAGTTGGATCCTGTCATGTTAACTCTTGCAAACAAGTGGACGAAAGAAAAACATATGTGGAAAACACTCAGCTCACCTTCTTGCTTACCCAAATTCTAATGATTCCTTGGCGGCTGTGCGGAAGTAGCAAATCAGGAGTGGACGGGCGAATGAAAGGACGGAAGCTGACGGTTTCTAGGTGGATCTGGGTGGGGTAAAAAGGGAGGGCTAGTGCTGAGATCCAATCAATGCAAACCAAATGAACAAGAAAAAAAATTGTAGATCCTTGCACCACGTTTGAGCTGCAACACTTGCCACTTCAACTTCTAAAATTTCTCACCAAACTGAATATGATTGCACACTAGCTCAATACTTTCTCTTCTCTTTTTTTTTCTCTCTCTTTTTTTTGCTCTTTTTTTTTGCAGCACAATAGATCCAACAACAAGACTCGAAGAAAAACAGCAGCAACTTTGGATAGAACTTGGTGCACACACAAAGAGGAAAGCAAACAACTAGATCTCAGCAAACAAAGGCTTGGATTTTTTTGTGGCTTTTTGGCTTTGGACTCTAGGATGGGGAAAATCAAACTAAAAAGGATAGATCTAGCAACAAAGATACAGATCCTACCGTGTAAACCTTGCTCTGATACCAGATGATGCGACCCCGTCTTCAGAGAAGAGGGTGTTCAAGGGGAGGTCCGATCTTCACGGTGTAGGATCGATAATGGATGGGGATAACTAGCTGCAAGCAGCCGAAAAATGGAAAATAAGAGATTATGACCCGACGAGGAGGATGCTCACCGAAGCTTGCAATCCGAACATTCACCGATCCACAACCCGCAATACTACCCCACACAACCACGCTCAAGTCGTGGAGCACAGGATAGGTGCAATCCGCAAGGGAAACCATGAACTCTAACCCACACAACACGATCTAGTCGTGGAGCACGAATTAGGAGCAATTTCTCAAGGAATCACGAGAATAAGGATAACAAGAGCTCTCCAATCTCAGGAGGTGTCTATGTCTTTGGTCTTTGATAGAAATGGCAAAAGTCCCCAACGAAGGGAACAGCTAGCCTATTTATAATGGGGACAACCCCCCTGGATAGGTGTGAAAGAGAACTAGCTTCCGGAACCAGCTTAGGTGTGAAAGTGAACCAGCTTTGTTTGACTAATGGCTTCAAGACTTAATGAGGTAGCTTCTGGAATACTCTCATTGGAGGTGGTTGGCAGTTCCCGACCAAACATTGTTCACTGGAGTCGAACAATGTTTCCTTCAGCAGCAAACTCAAGTTCTGGGAACCTTTCGCAAGTTGGAATATCCAAACTCATGCAAAACATTGTTTCCTCAGAATCGAAACAATGTTTCTTCAGCAGACAACTCATTTCTTCATGAACTCCTAACTTTGTTTCTCCACCATAAAACATTGTTTTGCACGGACTGAAATGTGTTTGGCCTTCTTCGATATTGCACCTGAGTTCAACCAACAACAAAGGAGGTGAAAGTGCAGTCATGTGTTCAAGATTATAGTATAAACTTAAGTTAGCGTTCACCTGGCAATGTGTACGTTTGAAACAAAATATTATGATTTCTCCTTTGATGACCAAGGATGTATAAATGGTTTTCATGTCCTCATCAATGGTCGTCTCTAGGAGCCCTGACGTTAGAAGCCACCGCACGTCCTGGGGACGCATGAGAAAGCAAGAAGCCTTCCTGCATGATAGGAAGGCGATGCCCAGGAGGAGCCAGATTCACCCCTATTAGCGGCGAGTCTCTTCCACGGCAACTCCCTAGCGCCGCGAGGGGAAGAAGAATGGGGAGCCACCGACTACCACACGCCATGCCCGCCTCGAGCCGCAACATGGTGTTGTTCTCATCCCCTCCCACTGAAGTCAAGGCTACGGGCGGCCCGACGGTAAGCATGCGGGGATCGCCATTCCGGTGTTGTTGCCACGCCACCCGAGTCCCCTTTCCAGATCCAGGGGAATCTTTAAGATGGAGCCCGGGGCACTGCCCCAAGCCCTTCTTTCCAGCATAACCAGCAGAAGCAGAAGATAGAGGAGAAAGGATGCGGGGTTGAATGACTCCGCCCTCCTCCGCCCCTCCTTTTATAGGCTGGGCGGGGAGGGGGCTGCTCCATCAACGGGCGGCCACCGTCTTCCTCCACCAATTCAAGACGACCGGGCCCTCGCCTTGATGCTCTCCCGCGCCACGCGCCTCCGTTACCTACCCCATGCGATGCATGCAGCATACGTGGCCAATGATAGGGGCGTGGTGGGAAGAGTGAATTGGTAGTTTCTACCCCGTGCGTTAAAGCCATTCATGGGCCATTACTGGAGCGGCCCCACCACTATTGGCTTTACACAACGCGTGGGAAAACCAGAACTGTCCCGGAATCAAAGCTAATGAAGAGGCAAAAGAGACCACAAAGAGACCAGCCTCTTCAGCAACCCTGCCTGTGCACTTATTTGGCCCTACCCTGACGACGCTCGGCAGTGTGTTTAGGGCAGGCCCGGGGGCTTCTATCGGTGCAACAAACCATGGGTCTGTTGCCCAAACTGTGCACAGGCACAAGAACAAGATCGAAGCACCAGCCAAACAAGAGTTCAAGAGACCAAGAGATTCAAAGGACCAACATGTAGATCAGAGGGACCAAGACCAAACCAAAGAAGCAGGATATCACCAAGAGAGTAGCCTCCCTTGCCGGGCAGGCGAGCCCGGCAAGGGGCAAGGCCACCCCCAGAAGTAGGCGACCAAGGCGCCCCAGCAGGGCCTGCCGGGGCTCACGGAGGCAAAACCACCTCACCAACCACTCCAGCATGACCCACGTTGTCGATTAGTGCGGTGTCAAACCGCAAAGTTACTGAGTGGCAGTCATTCGCCACATGGCTGCCTCTCCTTACAGAGAAAACCCATGGACGACACCCGTCCTGCGATGTGTCAAGCAAGCAGGTGCGGAGCTGGCAAGATAGCCCGGCAAGCCTTGCCGGGCAACCAGCGATGTGACACTAAGCGGTGCATTTAATGCGTCCTGTCAGCCCACGGAGTTAGGTACGATAGCACTGTTTGCTATCATATCAGTGCATAATGACTACTTTGCCATTGTGGTGACCCCTTGATCTATAAAAGGAGGCCCATGGCAACCATAGAAAGGGTTAGAAGGTTGGATAACTCACACCCTCATACGCGCGTAGTCGCTGCTGCCCCAAGGCAACCCCTGCTGGGCAAGTGTACTACTCCCACCACCACATTTTCCACCATCAATCCACCAGAGCAGAATTAGGGTTTTACGCCTCGCGGCGGCCCAAACTTGGGTAAATTGCTTGTGTGATCGTCTGCCACGCTACCCCACCCCCCCCCCCCCCCCCCCCCCCCCCCCCCCCCCCCCCCCCCCCCCCCCCCCCCCCCCCCCCCCCCCCCCCCCCCCCCCCCCCCCCCCCCCCCCCCCCCCCCCCCCCCCCCCCCCCCCCCCCCCCCCCCCCCCCCCCCCCCCCCCCCCCCCCCCCCCCCCCCCCCCCCCCCCCCCCCCCCCCCCCCCCCCCCCCCCCCCCCCCCCCCCCCCCCCCCCCCCCCCCCCCCCCCCCCCCCCCCCCCCCCCCCCCCCCCCCCCCCCCCCCCCCCCCCCCCCCCCCCCCCCCCCCCCCCCCCCCCCCCCCCCCCCCCCCCCCCCCCCCCCCCCCCCCCCCCCCCCCCCCCCCCCCCCCCCCCCCCCCCCCCCCCCCCCCCCCCCCCCCCCCCCCCCCCCCCCCCCCCCCCCCCCCCCCCCCCCCCCCCCCCCCCCCCCCCCCCCCCCCCCCCCCCCCCCCCCCCCCCCCCCCCCCCCCCCCCCCCCCCCCCCCCCCCCCCCCCCCCCCCCCCCCCCCCCCCCCCCCCCCCCCCCCCCCCCCCCCCCCCCCCCCCCCCCCCCCCCCCCCCCCCCCCCCCCCCCCCCCCCCCCCCCCCCCCCCCCCCCCCCCCCCCCCCCCCCCCCCCCCCCCCCCCCCCCCCCCCCCCCCCCCCCCCCCCCCCCCCCCCCCCCCCCCCCCCCCCCCCCCCCCCCCCCCCCCCCCCCCCCCCCCCCCCCCCCCCCCCCCCCCCCCCCCCCCCCCCCCCCCCCCCCCCCCCCCCCCCCCCCCCCCCCCCCCCCCCCCCCCCCCCCCCCCCCCCCCCCCCCCCCCCCCCCCCCCCCCCCCCCCCCCCCCCCCCCCCCCCCCCCCCCCCCCCCCCCCCCCCCCCCCCCCCCCCCCCCCCCCCCCCCCCCCCCCCCCCCCCCCCCCCCCCCCCCCCCCCCCCCCCCCCCCCCCCCCCCCCCCCCCCCCCCCCCCCCCCCCCCCCCCCCCCCCCCCCCCCCCCCCCCCCCCCCCCCCCCCCCCCCCCCCCCCCCCCCCCCCCCCCCCCCCCCCCCCCCCCCCCCCCCCCCCCCCCCCCCCCCCCCCCCCCCCCCCCCCCCCCCCCCCCCCCCCCCCCCCCCCCCCCTTGGCAAGTTGACGGGAGACAAATCTTGACTTGACTTGGCCTAAATCTCCCCAGCAACGGCGCCAGAAATTGGCAAGTTGACGGGAGACAAATCTTGACTTGACTTGGCATAAATCTCCCCGGCAACGGCGCTAGAAATTCTTCCTGCTACATCTTGAGCTTGCGTTGGTTTTTCCCTTGAAGAGGAAAGGGTGATGCAGCAAAGTAGAGATAAGTATTTCCCTCAGTTTGAGAACCAAGGTATCAATCCAGTAGGAGACAACGCACAAATCACCGAATACCTGCAAAAACAATCAAACACCTTGCACCCAACGCGATAAAGGGGTTGTCAATCCCTTCACGGTTACTTGCAAAAGTGAGATCTGATAGAGATAGATAAACAGTAAAGTAAATATTTTTGGTATTTTTGGTTTATAGATCAGAAAGTAAAAGATTGCAAAAGTAGTAAATCGGAAACTAATTTTGTAGATTGGAAACTTATATGATGGAAAATAGACCCGAGGGCCATAGGTTTCACTAGAGGCTTCTCTCAAGATAGCAAATAATACGGTGGGTGAACAAATTACTGCCGAGCAATTGATAGAAAAGCGCAAAGTTAAGACGATATCTAAGGCAATGATCATGAATATAGGCATCACGTCCGTGTCAAGTAGACCGAAACAATTTTGCATCTACTACTATTACTTCACACATCGACCGCTACCCAGCATGCATCTAGAGTATTAAGTTCATAAAGAATGGAGTAGCATTAAGTAAGATGACAAGATGTAGAGGAATTAACTCAAGCAATATGATGAAAACCCCATCTTTTTATCCTCGATGGCAACAATACAATATGTGCCTTGCTGCCCCTACTGTCACTGGGAAAGGACACCGCAAGATTGAACCCAAAGCTAAGCACTTCTCCCATTGCAAGAAAAACCAATCTAGTTGGCCAAACCAAACCGATAGTTCGAAGAGTGTCGGTGCACAAAAGTAGGGGCTCTCTTTTGTACCCCTTCACTTGTGCGCGGACAGTCAGAGCTGCGCCTGCGGCCACACTTAGCAGGGCAGAGGAGGGAAGCAGAAGTACAAGACTACCAAAGTGGCGCTCCAACCAAGGGCACAGAAGACAGAGCAACAAGATGGGCTTTCCCCCGGCAAGACCCTTGCCGGGGCGGTCTATGCAGCCCTGGCAAGAGCCTTGCCGGGGCAAGTCACCCCAACGCCAGCATTGCAGCCACCCTTGAGCCTGAGAGTTCCGACACCATCGACAACGTTGGAACCAAGGCTCGAGAAGTGCCTGCGTGGTGGCATGCAGATCTTTGTGAAGACAGAGAGCCTACAAATCCTAGATGAGGACCAGAAGACAAGACAACCGCAAGGCTCCTTGCCGAGGATGCCCACGAGGCCCCGGCAAGGCACCTTGCCGAAGACACCCGCAAGGCCCCGGCAAGACTCTTGCCGAGGGTGCTCACAAGGCCCCGGCAAGACCCTTGCCAGGAACATCCACAAGACCGCGGCAAGGCCTTGCCGCCCTATCGCTGCCCCAGCTCAGCAGCCAAGTCACCAACTAAAGCAAGTACCCACGTGGCAGTACGTGGGTACGAATCCAATTAGTCAAGCACCTGCGTGGTGGCATGCAGATCTTCGTGAAGACACTACCACCACGCCAACTCAGCAGCCTGCCAGCCTACGTGGCGCTGCATGCCTCATTGGCCTAGACGCGTGTTGAGGCCAGACGGAGCGACGACAGACGGGACGGGCCTCGTTACCGTCCCCGATAAAGCAAGGGGACACCTCAGGGGCGCATTTATTGCGTTCTGTCCCGTAATGACAGGCGATAAGCTTGTACAATGTATACCTTTCCACCTCCTGTGTGCCACTGTGGCAGCCCCTTTTGACTATAAAAGGAGGCCCGCGATGTACTGAGGGGGGATTCGGATCTTTTGGATG
>JAAAWM010010495.1:0-42804 GCA_036873465.1 Thinopyrum obtusiflorum | reverse complement strand
TATGTGTTAATTTGAATTTTCTTCAAAATAGGATATTGGAGGGGAGATGAAAACTTTCAAAAGTGCACCCCACTTACTTACTCTTGGAAGGCAAGCATCTTGAACACCAGATATGATTTTTTTTGTTGAATGCTTGCTAGGAGTAGTAAGCTATGTTTATGCCACATGAAATAATGATTTTGCATATGATGACAAGACATGCATGAATGCATTTGATGAGAAGTTGATTTGCTGTGATCATGTGATATACGTGTGAAGTGGTTACTGCCTCATGCCACGTATGCCTGAGCTGGTCCGGACAAAACTTCGGGGAGAAGCTTTGTCATGGATAAAGTATGACCGTGAAAATGGTACCTCATGGTGACGAGAGAGATCAGTGAGGGCATGACGAGGCATGATGGATGGTGAACCTATTGGTATGGAATATATTTGTTATGCTAATCATGCAGGTGATGCTTTAACCTCCTGAGTCGACCGTAGATCGAGTCTTGTTCCAGTAACCCCCATACTTGTTTCGTACTACCACTTGTCCCTGCCGCAGGTAGGGTACAGTCCAGTAAGTTGTCAACCCCTTTCTTGGCACACACCATACAGAGAGGCCATGGTGAAGGATACCGGCTGCATCCGGTAGACATGCCACCTGGTCCGGGGGCATGGGTGTTTCCGGTTGGGACCGAGGGGGTAGCTCCCCTAGTTTGCGCGCGATATAAATTTTGTGATCCCATGCTAATCGAGGTTGTAGCCTCCCCACTTAGAGTTTTGCTTAACAGGTGTCGTGGGTGATTCCAGTCACCGGTAAGTTAAGCTGGTGTGTGCGGGTCAGGTGTGTTTTCAATTAAAAGACCGCAAACGGAATTAGTCCCGATGGACTAAAGGAATCCGTTACTCGTGGGTAAAGAGTACACCCTCTGCAGAGGTTATATCTATTCGAATAGCCGTGTCCGCGGTTAAGGATTACAGTCTGGGATGGGTCAAGTGTCGGTCTTAGTGTCGGTCTTCGGAGGAAAAACTACTAAACCAGAACATTGATCATGACTTGTGACATATGATGATTATGATTATTATTATTGTGGACTAACCATGTATATTACTTGAATTATCGAGTATCCCTGGGACGGTTCTACCTCCTGGATATTCACTGTGATTATTCTTATATAAGCCCTCTATGTGGTGTCACTCAGATGCCCGACTGTGGCATGTTCGTTATTATTTTCTTTATAAGCCCTTTATGTGGTGTCGCTCAGACGCCCGACTGTGGCATGCTTGTTATTTATTTTTCCTTATAAGCCCTTTATGTGGCGTCGCTGAGACGCCCGACTGTGGCATGCTGATTATTTATTTTTCATATAAGCCCTTTGGGTGGCGTCGCACAGACGCCCGACTGTGGCATGTTTGTTATTTTTGTTATTAAGCCCTTTATGAGACGTCGCTCAGACGCCCGACTGAGGCATGCTTTATATTATTATCCTTTCGAGGCGTCGCTTCAGACACCCGATCGGTGCATTTTATTTTTATTCTCTGATTGCTTATTCATGTTTTAAATGAATAACCCGCTTGCGTGCGTCATGAATTTTTATTTCGTAACTAACGAAATGATCATGGAATATTTCAGAGCATGATTATCATTTGTTATATTATACATGTGTTCATAATGTTTGCGAGTACATTCAAAGTACTCACTGGCTTGTCCCTGGCTATTGTCTTGGCCAGATTTCTTGCTTGGAGAGGAGCGCCGCGAGGACAGCCCCGGAACCTAGGCAACGATGATAGCAGCCTCGCGAAGATAGGAGTTATCCAGGTCAGCTGTTCCTGTGGGAAATGGAGTCCCATAGACGCTGATGAACCGCAAACCGCTTCCGCCATCAACCACTAGAAACCATTTGTTATACTCATTGGCCAGAATGGTCTTGTACTGCATCTTTTGTATTTTGCTTGGAATTTCTGTATCAAGTTTGTGTCTCATCAGCTAACAGTAATCCTGGGGCTGGTGAGCACAAGGGCCGTTAACTGGGAAATTAACATCCTGGAAAACCGGTCCCGACATCGAACCCGTAGGGTCCGCACGCTTAACGTTCGGTGACGATCGGTATTATGAGTTTATGTGTTTGGATGTACCAAAGGTAGTTCGGAGTCCCGGATATGATCACGGACATGACGAGGAGTCTCGAAATGGTCGAGACATAAAGATCGATATATTGGATGACTATGTTTGGACATCGGAAATGTTTCGAGAGAGTTCAGGCATATACCGGAGTACCGGGGGGTTACCGGAACCCCCCGGGGAGTATATGGGCCCTAATGGGCTTTAGTGGAGAGAGAGAGGGGCAGCGAGGGTAGGCAGCGCGCCCCCTCCCCCTCTGGTCCGAATTGGACTAGGAAGGGGGGGCGGCGCCCCCCTTTCCTTCCTCCCTCTCTCCCCCTTCTTTCTCTCCTAGTCCAACTAGGGAAGGGGGGGAATCCTACTCCCGGTGGGAGTAGGACTCCTCCAAGGCGCGCCATAGAGGGCCGGCCCTCCCCCCTCCTCCACTCCTTTATATACGGGGGAGGGGGCACCCCATAGATACACAAGTTGATCATTGATCTCTTAGCCGTGTACGGTGCCCCCCTCCACCATAATCCACCTCGGTCATATCGTTGCAGTGCTTAGGCGAAGCCCTGCGCTGGTAGCTTCATCATCACCGTCATCACACCGTCGTGCTGACGAAGCTCTCCCTCGACACTCAGCTGGATCGAGAGTTCATGGGACGTCACCGAGCCGAACATGTGCAGATCGCGGAGGGGCCATACTTTCGGTACTAGGATCTGTCGGATCATGAAGACGTACGACTACATCAACCGCGTTGTCATAACGCTTCCGCTTACGGTCTACGAGGGTACGTGGACTACACTCTCCCCTCTCGTTGCTATGCATCACCACGATCTTGCGTGTGTGTAGGATTTTTTTTGAAATTACTGCGTTCCCCAACAGTGGCATCCAAGCCAGGTCTATGCGTAGATGTTATATGCACGAGTAGAACACAAATGAGTTGTGGGCGATAATAGTCATACTGCTTACCAGCATGTCATACTTTGATTCGACGGCATTGTTGGATGAAGCGGCCCGGACCGACATTACGCGTACGCTTACGCGAGACTGGTTCTACCGACGTGCTTCGCACACAGGTGGCTGGCGGGTGTCAGTTTCTCCAACTTTAGTTGAATCGAGTGTGGCTATGCCCGGTCCTTGTTGAAGGTTAAAACAGCACACTTGACGAAAAGTCGTTGTGGTTTTGATGCGTAGGTAAGAACGGTTCTTGCTAAGCCTGTAGCAGCCACGTAAAACTTGCAACAACAAAGTAGAGGACGTCTAACTTGTTTGTGCAGGGCATGTTGTGATGTGATATGGTCAAGACATTATGCTAAATTTTATTGTATGAGATGATCATGTTTTGTAACAAAGTTATCGGCAACTGGCAGGAGCCATATGATTGTCGCTTTATTGTATGAAATGCAATCGCCATGTAATTGCTTTACTTTATCACTAAGCGGCAGCGATAGTCGTAGAAGCAATAGTTGGCGAGACGACAACGATGCTAGGATGGAGATCAAGGTGTCGCGCCGGTGACGATGGTGATCATGACGGTGCTTTGGAGATGGAGATCAAAGGCACAAGATGATGATGGCCATATCATATCATTTATATTGATTGCATGTGATGTTTATCCTTTATGCATCTTATTTTGCTTAGTTCGGCGGTAGCATTATAAGATGATCTCTCACTAAATTTTAAGGTACAAGTGTTCTCCCTGAGTATGCACCGTTGCGAAAGTTCGTCGTGCCGAGACACCATGTGATGATAGGGTGTGATAAGCTCTACGTTCACATACAACGGGTGCAAGCCAGTTTTGCACATGCAGAATACTCGGGTTAAACTTGACGAGCCTAGCATATGCAGATATGGCCTCGGAACACTGAGACCGAAAGGTCGAGCATGAATCATATAGTAGATATGATCAACATAGTGATGTTCACCATAGAAAACTACTCCATCTCACGTGATGATCGGACATGGTTTAGTTGATATGGATCACGTGATCACTTAGATGATTAGAGGGATGTCTATCTAAGTGGGAGTTCTTAAGTAATTTGATTAATTGAACTTTAATTTATCATGAACTTAGTACCTGATAGTATTTTGCATGTCTATGTTGTTGTAGATAGATGGCCCGTGCAGTTGTTCCATTGAATTTTAATGCGTTCCTAGAGAAAGCTAAGTTGAAAGATGATGGTAGCAACTACACGGACTGGGTCCGTAACTTGAGGATTATCCTCATTGCTGCACAGAAGAATTACGTCCTGGAAGCACCGCTAGGTGCCAAACCCGCAGCAGGAGCAACGCCAGATGTTATGAACATCTGGCAGAGCAAAGCTGATGACTACTCGATAGCTCAGTGTGCCATGCTTTACGGCTTAGAACCGGGACTTCAACGACGTTTTGAACGTGATGGAACATATGAGATGTTCCAGGAGTTGAAGTTAATATTTCAAGCAAATGCCCAGATTGAGAGATCACTACTAGGGAAAAGCCTAGCAGCAGCGCGGGTTCTAGGTATAGCAGTAGCGCGGGGACCCGCGCTACTGATAAGGCGCTACAGCTAACCTGTAGCAGCAGTGCGTGTTCGCCCGCGCTACTGCTATACAAGTGTAGCAGCAGCGTGCTGTATGGAAGCTCGCTACTGCTAATGGCTCTAGCGCGCTTTGCTGGGCCGCGCTACTGCTACTGGCACGCTGCTGCTAACTTTTCTCCGCTTGCTACTGCTAATTTTAGTAGTTTTTGATTTTTTTTCTGCATATTTGTTTTGTATTTGAACAGGCTTTATACAAGAATCTTTAGCACATACAAATGTCATCATCATACACATACAAATGGTTGCGAGACCACAAATGTAATCATAACATATACATACAAATAGTCTCATCATAATCATCATCCAACACAAAGTGGTATCTCGTCATCATCTCGAAAATAGCGATACATGCAAGTCTCGAATACTTGCAACGGGGGGGGGGGGGGGGGGGGGGGGGGGGGGGGGGGGGGGGGGGGGGGGGGGGGGGGGGGGGGGGGGGGGGGGGGGGGGGGGGGGGGGGGGGGGGGGGGGGGGGGGGGGGGGGGGGGGGGGGGGGGGGGGGGGGGGGGGGGGGGGGGGGGGGGGGGGGGGGGGGGGGGGGGGGGGGGGGGGGGGGGGGGGGGGGGGGGGGGGGGGGGGGGGGGGGGGGGGGGGGGGGGGGGGGGGGGGGGGGGGGGGGGGGGGGGGGGGGGGGGGGGGGGGGGGGGGGGGGGGGGGGGGGGGGGGGGGGGGGGGGGGGGGGGGGGGGGGGGGGGGGGGGGGGGGGGGGGGGGGGGGGGGGGGGGGGGGGGGGGGGGGGGGGGGGGGGGGGGGGGGGGGGGGGGGGGGGGGGGGGGGGGGGGGGGGGGGGGGGGGGGGGGGGGGGGGGGGGGGGGGGGGGGGGGGGGGGGGGGGGGGGGGGGGGGGGGGGGGGGGGGGGGGGGGGGGGGGGGGGGGGGGGGGGGGGGGGGGGGGGGGGGGGGGGGGGGGGGGGGGGGGGGGGGGGGGGGGGGGGGGGGGGGGGGGGGGGGGGGGGGGGGGGGGGGGGGGGGGGGGGGGGGGGGGGGGGGGGGGGGGGGGGGGGGGGGGGGGGGGGGGGGGGGGGGGGGGGGGGGGGGGGGGGGGGGGGGGGGGGGGGGGGGGGGGGGGGGGGGGGGGGGGGGGGGGGGGGGGGGGGGGGGGGGGGGGGGGGGGGGGGGGGGGGGGGGGGGGGGGGGGGGGGGGGGGGGGGGGGGGGGGGGGGGGGGGGGGGGGGGGGGGGGGGGGGGGGGGGGGGGGGGGGGGGGGGGGGGGGGGGGGGGGGGGGGGGGGGGGGGGGGGGGGGGGGGGGGGGGGGGGGGGGGGGGGGGGGGGGGGGGGGGGGGGGGGGGGGGGGGGGGGGGGGGGGGGGGGGGGGGGGGGGGGGGGGGGGGGGGGGGGGGGGGGGGGGGGGGGGGGGGGGGGGGGGGGGGGGGGGGGGGGGGGGGGGGGGGGGGGGGGGGGGGGGGGGGGGGGGGGGGGGGGGGGGGGGGGGGGGGGGGGGGGGGGGGGGGGGGGGGGGGGGGGGGGGGGGGGGGGGGGGGGGGGGGGGGGGGGGGGGGGGGGGGGGGGGGGGGGGGGGGGGGGGGGGGGGGGGGGGGGGGGGGGGGGGGGGGGGGGGGGGGGGGGGGGGGGGGGGGGGGGGGGGGGGGGGGGGGGGGGGGGGGGGGGGGGGGGGGGGGGGGGGGGGGGGGGGGGGGGGGGGGGGGGGGGGGGGGGGGGGGGGGGGGGGGGGGGGGGGGGGGGGGGGGGGGGGGGGGGGGGGGGGGGGGGGGGGGGGGGGGGGGGGGGGGGGGGGGGGGGGGGGGGGGGGGGGGGGGGGGGGGGGGGGGGGGGGGGGGGGGGGGGGGGGGGGGGGGGGGGGGGGGGGGGGGGGGGGGGGGGGGGGGGGGGGGGGGGGGGGGGGGGGGGGGGGGGGGGGGGGGGGGGGGGGGGGGGGGGGGGGGGGGGGGGGGGGGGGGGGGGGGGGGGGGGGGGGGGGGGGGGGGGGGGGGGGGGGGGGGGGGGGGGGGGGGGGGGGGGGGGGGGGGGGGGGGGGGGGGGGGGGGGGGGGGGGGGGGGGGGGGGGGGGGGGGGGGGGGGGGGGGGGGGGGGGGGGGGGGGGGGGGGGGGGGGGGGGGGGGGGGGGGGGGGGGGGGGGGGGGGGGGGGGGGGGGGGGGGGGGGGGGGGGGGGGGGGGGGGGGGGGGGGGGGGGGGGGGGGGGGGGGGGGGGGGGGGGGGGGGGGGGGGGGGGGGGGGGGGGGGGGGGGGGGGGGGGGGGGGGGGGGGGGGGGGGGGGGGGGGGGGGGGGGGGGGGGGGGGGGGGGGGGGGGGGGGGGGGGGGGGGGGGGGGGGGGGGGGGGGGGGGGGGGGGGGGGGGGGGGGGGGGGGGGGGGGGGGGGGGGGGGGGGGGGGGGGGGGGGGGGGGGGGGGGGGGGGGGGGGGGGGGGGGGGGGGGGGGGGGGGGGGGGGGGGGGGGGGGGGGGGGGGGGGGGGGGGGGGGGGGGGGGGGGGGGGGGGGGGGGGGGGGGGGGGGGGGGGGGGGGGGGGGGGGGGGGGGGGGGGGGGGGGGGGGGGGGGGGGGGGGGGGGGGGGGGGGGGGGGGGGGGGGGGGGGGGGGGGGGGGGGGGGGGGGGGGGGGGGGGGGGGGGGGGGGGGGGGGGGGGGGGGGGGGGGGGGGGGGGGGGGGGGGGGGGGGGGGGGGGGGGGGGGGGGGGGGGGGGGGGGGGGGGGGGGGGGGGGGGGGGGGGGGGGGGGGGGGGGGGGGGGGGGGGGGGGGGGGGGGGGGGGGGGGTGAGAGGGAAAGGCAAGCCCAACATGTTGGATGATCCAAGACAATATAACGTTTCGGATATAGGAAAACATAACCCATTAAGTTGTCTTCCTTGTCCAACATCGACCTTTTAGCATGTCATATTTTAATGAGTGCTCACAATTACAAAATATGTCCAAGATAGTATATTTATATGTGAAATCTCTCTTCCTTCAATATTCTTTCATGAATTGTTCAAGTGACTAATTCTGTGTTTGCTAACTTTCAATAAGTTTACTACCTATACTTATTATGTGTGAAGTCATTACTCCCCATGTTATAAGCATATGAAACGTATATAAATTCAGATTTATGATATTCAATTCATTCAACCATTTACTCATAGGATATACGTGAAGCACGTGAGTAAATGACAAACTACTCCAAAAGATATAAGTGAAGAGCACTGAGTAGTCAAATAATTAACTAGCCATGGGAGGATTCTTTTTCATTCAAGATTTCAGATCCAATGATTTTATTCAAACAGCAAGTAAAATTGAAAATACACTCCAAGCAAAACACATATCATGTGACGAATAAAAATATAGCTCCCAGTAAGGTATACCGATAGTTTTGAAGACGAAAGAGGGGATGCCTTCTGGGGCATCCCCAAGCTTAGGCGCTTGAGTCTTCCTTGAATATTACCTTGGGGTGCCTTGGGCATCCCTGAGCTTAGGGTCTTTCCACTCCTTATTCTCCTCATATCGATATCTCACTCAAAGCTTGAAAACTTCAATCACACAAAACTTAACGGAACTTCGTGAGATAGGTTAGTATGATAAAGAGTAAACCATTCACTTGGGTATTGTCAAAGACAAGGTTAATAATTGTTCTCACACAATTCCTACTGTACCATACCATTTCTACAATTTATATTGAGAAATATAAGCCATAGAAACTAGAAAACAAGCAAACTATGCAATGAAAACAGAATCTGTCAGAAACAGAACAGCCTGTAATGATCTGAACAGCAACCATACTTATGCTACTCCAAAAATTATGATATAAATTGTTGGACGTGAGTAATTTTTCTATTAATCTTCTGCAAAAATAATCAACTCAAAAGCACTCTTATTTAAAAAATGGTAGCTAATCCCGTGAGCGCAAAGTTTCTGTTTTTTACAGCAAGATCACATTAACTCTCACCCAAGTCTTCCCAAAGGTCTTACTTGGCACTTTATTGAAACAAAAAGCTATAAAACATGATTACTAGAGTAGCTTAATCATGTAAACACACAAAAATAGTAAGGGTAAATATTGGGTTGTCTCCCAACAAGCGCTTTTCTTTTGTGCCTTTTAGCTAGGCATGATGATTTCAATGATGCTCACATAAAAAAAAGAATTGAAACATAAAGAGAGCATCATGAAGAATATGACTAGCACATTTGAATCTAGCACACTTCCTATGCCTAGGGATTTTGTGAACACATAATTTATAGGAACAAGAATCAACTAGCATAGGAAGGCAAAACAAGTATAACTTCAAAACTTTAAGCACATAGAGAGGAACTTGATATTATTGCAACTCCTACAAGCATATATTCCTCCCTCATAACAACTTTCAATATCATCGTGAATGAATTCAATAATATAACCATCACATAAAGCATTCTTTTCATGATCTACAAGCATAGAAATTTTTCTACTCTCCACATAAGCAAAATTCTTCTCATTTGGAATAGTGGGATCACTAATTCCTAAAGTTGACACTCTTCCAAACCAGCTTTAGATGATAGTATTATTCATACTCCAAAATATATAAGTTAAGTTCATGGAGCATTCTACAATTAATATAGACTAACCAATATCCAAGCTCAAAATATATAAGTGAAGCACACGAAGCATTCTATAAAACCATACTCAAAAGATTTAAGTGAAGCACAAAGAGCATTCTATAAGGTCATACTCAAAAGATATAAGTGAAGCACATGAATCATTCTATAAATTGATGAAGGGACATCTCATACTAGCATGGTTCTTAAAGAAAAAGAAAAACACAAAGGACACAAATCATGTGAACAAAACAGAAACCGAGGTATACCGATAATTGTTGAAGAAGAAAGATGGGATGCCAACCGGGGCATCCCCAAGCTTAGATGCTTGAGTATCCTTGGAATATTTACTTGGGGTGCCTTGGGCATCCCCAAGCTGGAACTCTTTCCTCTCTTTATTCTTCTCACATCGGTAACTCCTCGTTCTTCGAACACTTCATCCACAAAAATTTAACAAAAACTTTGTGAGATCCGTTAGTATACTAAAGCAAATCACTACCTTTAGGTACTGTTGAAAACTCATTCCAATTTCATATTAGCACTTCATCTACTGTATTCCAACTTCACCATGGTTCATACCCCCCCGATACTACCCATAGATTCATCAAAATAAGCGATCAACACATAGAAAACAGATTCTGTCAAAAACAGGACAGTCTGTAGTAATCTGGAAGTTTAGCAAACTTCTGTAACTCCAAAAATTCTAGAAAAATATGACAATTTAAACAAATTGTACAGAAGTAATTTGCAAAAAGTTTCAGACCCATTTGGCTTTCCAGTAAAAAAATTAAATTCACGCACTACAGCCAAAGTTTCTGTTTTTGTACTGCACATAGTAAACAAGCAATCTAATCATCCTAAAACCAAAGCTTGGCACATTATTTTTATAATACAATGGATATATACAAGGGGATAATTATTTTCAGAGAAGCTTCCATGAAATTTTTTACATTGTTTCCATGAGCATGAACACAAGTGCTCAAGGTCGACCCTCACTTCTTCAATGCATAACTTTCCAATCACTTCTCTTTTTGAAAAACTTTTTAGGCATGATAGGCAAGTAATTTTTTTTTGTATTTTCATTCTTTAATTTTTTTTTATGTTTCACCCACAACTAAACAGAAACAAAAAGGAAAAACAAAATCTACTTAGTGAAGAAAGCAAACAAGCACACACGAGAATATCAACCCCATGCTATTGCTCCCCGGCAACGGCGCCAGAAAAGAGCTTGATAATCCCCAAGTGCAGGGAATCATCATAGCAATTCCCAATGGTGGAAGTGATAAGTATGGAGTGTTGAACCCACAAGGAGCAAAAGGTAAGATCAATATTTTCTCAAGTCCTATCTGCCACTGATACGACTCTACGTACACCGAACGTTTGCTTCCAACTAGAAACGAGAAATAAAACTACGTTGTGGGTATGAAGAGGATAAATTTGCATGATATCGGAGAGCTAAAACATAAAAGTAGGTGCTGTTATCATAAAGTTAGAATATATTACTAATATTATAAATAGCGAGTGTGGAATAATGATGGGTCGGTGTGCCGAATTATCCTAGGCAATCGTTAACAAGACCGGTAATCACTATTGCAATTTCATATGAGGGAGAGGCATAAGCTAACATACGTTCTCTTCTTGGATCATATGCACTTATGATTGGAACTCTAGCAAGCATTCGCAACTACTAAAGATCATTAAGGTAAAACCCAACCATAGCATTAACATATCAAGCCCCCTTTATCCCATACGCTACAACCCCCTTACTCGGGTTTATGCTTCTGTCACTCAAGCAACCCACTATAAGCGAATCATGAACGTATTGCAACACCCTACAGCAGGAATCCCTCACGCTTGCACGACACGGAGGGCACAATAGGACAGCACCAAAATAAAACATACAACTCATACCAATCTAGATCATCAATCAACCCAAATACAAAGGATATCTACTCAAAACATCATAGGATGGCAACACATCATTGGATCATAATATGTGGCATAAAGCACCATGTTCAAGTAGGGATTACAGCGGGGTGCGGGAGAGTGGACCGCGTAAAAGAGATGAGGATGGTGATGTTGTTGAAGACGATCACCGCGGTGATGATTCCCCTCCCGATGGCACTCCGGCGCCACCAAGAGAGAGGAGGAGAGGTTCTCCTCCTTGTGCTTCCTCCTCCATGGCCTCCCCCTAGATGGGGAGAGGTTCTCCCTCTGGTCCTTGGCCTTCATGGCGATGATGGCCCCTCCGGGATCCTCCTCCATGGCCTCCGGTGATGATGGCCCCCTTCGGCAGGGTGCCAGAGAGGGCCTAGATTGATTTCTTGTGGCTACAGAGGCTTGCGTTGGTGGAACTTCCGATCTAGGTTATTTTCTGGGGGTTTCTGTATTTATAGGAATTTTTGGCGTCGGTTTCACGTCAGGGGGGTCTCCGAGTCGTCCACGAGATAGGGGCCCATGCCCAGGGGGTGGCGCGCCCCCCACCCTCGTGGAGAGCCCGGGACTCTTCTGGCCCAACTCTTTTACTCTGGGGGCTTCTTTTGGTCCATAAAAGATCATCAAAAATTGGCACGTCAATTGGACTCCGTTTGGTATTCCTTTTCTGCGATACTCAAAAACTAGGAAAAAACATAAACTGGCACTGGGCTCTAGGTTAATAGGTTAGTCCCAAAAATCATATAAAATATCATATAAATGCATATAAAACATCTAAGATGGATAATATAATAGCATGAATATGTCATAAATTATAGATACGTTGGAGACGTATCAGCATCCCCAAGCTTAATTCCTGCTCGTCCTCAAGTAGTTAAATGATAAAAGAAATAATTTATGAAGTGTGAATGCTAGCAGGTGCACAAGTTTGATCAATGATAATTTCAATCACCTTTTCTAGCATTATTATATGTCATAACAGTAGCTCATCTCATAAAACTTTTCATGATCAAGTAACAAACTATTCACATGTTAAAGTATAGATCATAAACTTTCTTGAAAACTAACAAACAGTGCTCTTAGTCATCAAACAATTGCAATTCATCTTATTTTCGGGAAGGGTCTATGTAAGAGCTTTGATTCAGCAAACTCCACATACTCAACTATCATTAATCTTTCACAATTGCTAACACTCATGTGATATTTATTGGTTCAAAGTTTTAATTGGACACAGAGAAAGATAGGGGCTTATAGTTTCGCCTCCCAACCTTTTACCTCAAGGGTAATGTCAACAATAATAATTTATGAAAACCTACATCCAAGTGGATATATATATCCGGATCGCTCCAACACAAAGTGCTTGCCAAAGGAAAAAGTTTAAAAAGGAAAGGTGATGATCACCATGACTCTTGTATAAGGGTAGAAGATAAAAGTAAAAGATAGGCCCTTCGCAGAGGGAAGAAGAGGTTGTCATGCGCTTTTATGGTTGGATGCACAAAATCTTAATGCAAAAGAACGTCACTTTATATTGCCTCTTGTGATAAAGACCTTTATTATGCAGTCCGTCGCTTTTATTTCTTCCCTATCACAAGTTCGTATAAAGCTTATTTTCTTCGCACTAATAGATCATACATATTTAAAGAGCAATTTTTGTTGCATGCACCGATGACAACTTACTTGAAGGATCTTACTCAATCCTTAGGTAGGTATGGTGGACTCTCATGGCAAAACTGGTTTAAGGGATGTTTGGAAGCACAAGTAGTATTTCTACTTGGTGCAAAGAATTTGGCTAGCAATGAGAGGGAAAGGCAAGCCCAACATGTTGGATGATCCAAGACAATATAACGTTTCGGATATAGGAAAACATAACCCATTAAGTTGTCTTCCTTGTCCAACATCAACCTTTTAGCATGTCATATTTTAATGAGTGCTCACAATTACAAAAGATGTCCAAGATAGTATATTTATATGTGAAATCTCTCTTCCTTCAATATTCTTTCATGAATTGTTCAAGTGACTAATTCTACGTTTGCTAACTTTCAATAAGTTTACTACCTATACTTATTATGTGTGAAGTCATTACTCCCCATGTTATAAGCATATGAAACGTATATAAATTCATATTTATGATATTCAATTCATTCAACCATTTACTCATAGGATATACGTGAAGCACATGAGTAAATGACAAACTACTCCAAAAGATATAAGTGAAGAGCACTGAGTAGTCAAATAATTGACTAGCCATGGGAGGATTCTTTTTCATTCAAGATTTCAGATCCAATGATTTTATTCAAACAGCAAGTAAAATTGAAAATACGCTCCAAGCAAAACACATATCATGTGACGAATAAAAATATAGCTCCAAGTAAGGTATACCGATAGTTTTGAAGACAAAAGAGGGGATGCCTTCCGGGGCATCCCCAAGCTTAGGCGCTTGAGTCTTCCTTGAATATTACCTTGGGGTGCCTTGGGCATCCCCAAGCTTAGGGTCTTTCCACTCCTTGTTCTCCTCATATCGATATCTCACTCAAAGCTTGAAACAAAGTAGTGTTACGCATGTTCGGCTGGGACCGTGGACATCACAAAGTTTCATCGCTACAGAAAGTATACAAGTTCAACCGACACATATCATCATCATCGGCATCATAAATCACTAGAAGTTCCATCCTTCCATATCATCAAGGATGGACCCTAGCTTCTTGAACGGCGTGAGGTCATGACGTTGCATGCCTATGCGAGTTCGGACGTCAGCTCGCGATATAGGGCCATGGTGGAACATCCCCTTCTCATCGATGACTTATTTCATGATGATCATCGCAATGTCCCTTTGGATGCGAAAGAAGTCATCTCTAAGTTTATAATCCGCTTTTCCATGAGATTCTACCCACTTGCGGATATGATCATCATTTCTGGTTGTCATACAAAGCTTTTGGTGATCCGTGTTGAACTCAATCATGAGATGGAGGAGGTAGAATCCATCTTTCTTGCTTGGTTTTGGGACATGGATGCAACAGAAGTTAGTTTTATGCGAGAAACCCAACTTCTTGTTCCTTTGTTTCCTGATCTGCAGGTGGCCACCCCTAATGCTGAAGCCTTGGAGAGCATCATCTAGAATATTCATTATGTGGGTGTAGTCCTTCTCATAGTCTCTGGTAGGGTCGAAATACACGGCGTGGGAGACTCGCGGGTAAAGATCGATAAGGACGGCGCGCCCGTTGCTGTGGGGAAAAAACACCTCAAATTATTCTCCATATGAGCGAGAAGGAATGATTGAAATGTACGAACGGGTTGTCCGGAACTGACTTACTTTGGATGATAAGGTAGGAGGACAATTTCCTGTTCCTTATTCTGTACCATGAAGTTCTGGAGGTACTCCCTAGCAGTTTCACGCTCAAAGTCTCCGAGGCTCAAGAAAGACTCGTGCATGTAGTACGGATCCGCCACACAGATTTGCGAGACTTCTTCTCTCTTCATGACGGAGCTCATATGTAGCGCAAAAAGGCGGACGATTGTAAAATCGAGCCGCCTTGTCAGAAACATCTCAAAGATATGGTCAAACCGCATGAAGAACACCTCCGCGGGCCGTGTGTCGATGTAGCACTTCCCCTCAGGCACACGAGCCGCGTATGTCGGATATCCTGGATCCTTCGAGGCTAGTAGGCTTTTCTCAGTCGACAGCACATGGTCGTGCAGTCTCCTGAGATCCCCTGATAGTGCCTCCAGCGGTTTCGGCGGTAGCATCGGCTCACCCGTGAGATGGAACATGGCCGCACCTTTCACAGGTACACGCTCTTCAGAATCCATCGTCTGGCTGCTATGTGCTCTGGCTTGTTTGGAGACAGCTATCTTCCCTGGTCTCTTCCTCTCCTTTTCTTGGGCACACCTTCCAGACCCTTCCTTAACCCCTGCCCCAGTGTTGCCGGGCTAAGCACTGTACGACCCCCGGCTAGTTGAGCCTGTGTTGAGGCGGCATCTTCAGGCGTGTCCTGTGAGGATTTCATGAAGAGAGACTTCTTGCAATCGCTGCTACGACGTTCCTGCCCGGGCAGATCATCCATATCCTCATTAGCATGCTGATAGCCTGATTCGTCATATGGTTGACTCATCATATCTAAGTCACCCTCATACGCGTTTGTATTGAGGAAACCCATTGGGTCCTCTGTCTCCTCCGTCTCATCATCCATTCTCTGTTCTACAGGACGGATTACATCAGCCAGTACTATTGCACCCCCTTCATCACGTCGTTCGCCGCTCTCACCCGGCACTACAGGAGCTGGTAATTGCGTAGGTGGGGTGGTGGTCTCCGTACATGCTTGTTGATGTGTGGTTATTGGTGTGCTCTCAGCCGGCTCCAGACGAAGAAGATTCTTCGACCATAGCAGCACCCAACCCTTGCAGCTTCCAATCTGCAGCGGGGTCTCATCGTCCTTTCCCCCATGCCGTACTGGAGGAGGCAAATCCTCGTGCCCCGATGTCACACTCGACAAGGTAACCCTGAAGTGCCCAGCGGGCATCGGCTGGTTGTGGAACGTGAGATCCAAGGGCTTCATTATCACCCCTTTCCCACGTCCACCTTCTGGCCTTTGATCAAGTAGAGTACGATGCACGGGGTTTCATCAGCCTGCAAACACATGTCTGCGGCGTAAAACATCCGAAAGGCAACGGAAATGGAATATTCTAGATATATATGTTCGTGCGACATGTAATTACCGTGAGGGCGTCCAGCTCAGCCAAAGATGAAGGCCCGCCTAGCGCGCCAGAGATAGAGGACGGGCTGCCATGAGCGGGTGCGGGTGCGAGACGAGGCCCGCTTGCGTGAGCAAGTGATGGTGCGGTGGTGTTGTTGTTCACGGAGTTGCTCGCGACGAAACTGGGCAATGGGAAATCATGTACCGTCTTGTCTGGATTTTCCTTCGTCCAGTTGATGATAGCCGGGACCAAGTTGAAGGAAATATGCCCTAGAGGAAATAATAAAGTTGTTATTTATATTTCCTTATATCATGATAAATGTTTATTATTCATGCTAGAATTGTATTAACCGGAAACGGGGGGGGGGGGGGGGGGGGGGGGGGGGGGGGGGGGGGGGGGGGGGGGGGGGGGGGGGGGGGGGGGGGGGGGGGGGGGGGGGGGGGGGGGGGGGGGGGGGGGGGGGGGGGGGGGGGGGGGGGGGGGGGGGGGGGGGGGGGGGGGGGGGGGGGGGGGGGGGGGGGGGGGGGGGGGGGGGGGGGGGGGGGGGGGGGGGGGGGGGGGGGGGGGGGGGGGGGGGGGGGGGGGGGGGGGGGGGGGGGGGGGGGGGGGGGGGGGGGGGGGGGGGGGGGGGGGGGGGGGGGGGGGGGGGGGGGGGGGGGGGGGGGGGGGGGGGGGGGGGGGGGGGGGGGGGGGGGGGGGGGGGGGGGGGGGGGGGGGGGGGGGGGGGGGGGGGGGGGGGGGGGGGGGGGGGGGGGGGGGGGGGGGGGGGGGGGGGGGGGGGGGGGGGGGGGGGGGGGGGGGGGGGGGGGGGGGGGGGGGGGGGGGGGGGGGGGGGGGGGGGGGGGGGGGGGGGGGGGGGGGGGGGGGGGGGGGGGGGGGGGGGGGGGGGGGGGGGGGGGGGGGGGGGGGGGGGGGGGGGGGGGGGGGGGGGGGGGGGGGGGGGGGGGGGGGGGGGGGGGGGGGGGGGGGGGGGGGGGGGGGGGGGGGGGGGGGGGGGGGGGGGGGGGGGGGGGGGGGGGGGGGGGGGGGGGGGGGGGGGGGGGGGGGGGGGGGGGGGGGGGGGGGGGGGGGGGGGGGGGGGGGGGGGGGGGGGGGGGGGGGGGGGGGGGGGGGGGGGGGGGGGGGGGGGGGGGGGGGGGGGGGGGGGGGGGGGGGGGGGGGGGGGGGGGGGGGGGGGGGGGGGGGGGGGGGGGGGGGGGGGGGGGGGGGGGGGGGGGGGGGGGGGGGGGGGGGGGGGGGGGGGGGGGGGGGGGGGGGGGGGGGGGGGGGGGGGGGGGGGGGGGGGGGGGGGGGGGGGGGGGGGGGGGGGGGGGGGGGGGGGGGGGGGGGGGGGGGGGGGGGGGGGGGGGGGGGGGGGGGGGGGGGGGGGGGGGGGGGGGGGGGGGGGGGGGGGGGGGGGGGGGGGGGGGGGGGGGGGGGGGGGGGGGGGGGGGGGGGGGGGGGGGGGGGGGGGGGGGGGGGGGGGGGGGGGGGGGGGGGGGGGGGGGGGGGGGGGGGGGGGGGGGGGGGGGGGGGGGGGGGGGGGGGGGGGGGGGGGGGGGGGGGGGGGGGGGGGGGGGGGGGGGGGGGGGGGGGGGGGGGGGGGGGGGGGGGGGGGGGGGGGGGGGGGGGGGGGGGGGGGGGGGGGGGGGGGGGGGGGGGGGGGGGGGGGGGGGGGGGGGGGGGGGGGGGGGGGGGGGGGGGGGGGGGGGGGGGGGGGGGGGGGGGGGGGGGGGGGGGGGGGGGGGGGGGGGGGGGGGGGGGGGGGGGGGGGGGGGGGGGGGGGGGGGGGGGGGGGGGGGGGGGGGGGGGGGGGGGGGGGGGGGGGGGGGGGGGGGGGGGGGGGGGGGGGGGGGGGGGGGGGGGGGGGGGGGGGGGGGGGGGGGGGGGGGGGGGGGGGAAGATGATGGTAGCAACTACACGGACTGGGTCCATAACTTGAGGATTATCCTCATTGCTGCACAGAAGAATTACGTCCTGGAAGCACCGCTAGGTGCCAAACCCACTGCAGGAGCAACGTCGGATGTTATGAATGTCTGGCAGAGCAAAGCTGATGACTACTCGATAGTTCAGTGTGCCATGCTTTACGGCTAAGAACCGGGACTTCAACGATGTTTTGAACGTCATGGAGCACATGAGATGTTCCAGGAGTGGAAGTTAATATTTCAAGCAAATGCCCGGATAGAGAGATATGAAGTCTCCAATAAGTTCTACAGCTGCAAAATGGAGGAGAATAGTTCTGTCAGTGAACATATACTCAAAATGTCTGGGTATAACAATCACTTGATTCAACTGGGAGTTAATCTTCCTGATGATAGTGTCATTGACAGAATTCTTCAATCACTGCCACCAAGCTACAAGAGCTTCGTGATGAACTATAATATGCAAGGGATGGATAAGACAATTCCCGAGCTCTTCGCAATGCTAAAGGCTGCGGAGGTAGAAATCAAGAAAGAGCATCAAGTGTTGATGGTCAACAAGACCACCAGTTTCAAGAAAAAGGGTAAAGGGAAGAAGGGGAACTTCAAGAAGAAAGGCAAGCAAGTTGCTGCTCAAGTGAAGAAGCCCAAGTTTGGACCTAAGCCTGAGACTGGGTGCTTCTACTACAAAGGGACTGGTCACTGGAAGCGGAACTGCCCGAAGTATTTGGCGGATAAGAAGGATGGCAAGGTGAACAAAGGTATATGTGATATACATGTTATTGATGTGTACCTTACTAATGCTCGCAGTAGTACCTGGGTATTTGATACTGGTTCTGTTGCTAATATTTGCAACTCGAAACAGGGACTGCGGATTAAGCGAAGATTGGCTAAGGACGAGGTGACGATGCGCGTGGGAAATGGTTCCAAAGTCGATGTGACGCCATCGGCACGCTACCTCTACATCTACCATCGGGATTAGTTTTAGACCTGAATAATTGTTATTTGGTGCCAGCGTTGAGCATGAACATTATATCTGGATCTTGTTTGATGTGAGACGGTTATTCATTTAAATCTGAGAATAATGGTTGTTCTATTTATATGAGTAATATCTTTTATGCTCATGCACCCTTGAAGAGTGGTCTATTTTTGTTGAATCTCGATAGTAGTGACACACATATTAATAATATTGAAGCCAAAAGATGCAGAGTTGATAATGATAGTGCAACTTATTTGTGGCACTACCGTTTGGGTCATATTGGTGTAAATCGCATGAAGAAACTCCATTCTGATGGACTTTTGGAATCACTTGATTATGAATCACTTGGTACTTGTGAACCATGCCTCATGGGCAAGATGAGTAAAACTCCGTTCTCCGGAACAATGGAACGAGCAACAGATTTGTTGGAAATCATACATACTGATGTATGTGGTCCGATGAATGTTGAGGCTCGCGGCGGGTATCATTATTTTCTCACCTTCACAGATGATTTGAGCAGATATGGGTATATCTACTTGATGAAGCATAAGTCTGAAACATTTGAAAAGTTCAACGAATTTCAGAGTGAAGTGGAAATCATCGTAACAAGAAAATAAAGTTTCTACGATCTGATCGTGGAGGAGAATATTTGAGTTACGAGTTTGGTCTTCATATGAAACAATGCGGAATAGTTTCGCAACTCACACCACCCGGAACACCACAGCGTAATGGTGTGTTCGAACGTCGTAACCACACTTTATTAGATATGGTGCGATCTATGATGTCTCTTACTGATTTATTGCTATCATTTTGGGGTTATGCTTTAGAGACGGCTGCATTCACGTTAAATAGGGCACCATCTAAATCCGTTGAGATGACACCTTATGAACTGTGGTTTGGTAAGAAACCCAAGTTGTCGTTTCTTAAAGTTTGGGGCTGTGATGGTTATGTGAAAAAGCTTCAACCTGATAAGCTCCAACCCAAATCGAAGAAATGTGTCTTCATAGGATACCCAAAGGAGACTGTTGGGTACACCTTCTATCACAGATCCGAAGGCAAGACATTCGTTGCTAATAATGGATCCTTTCTAGAGAAGGAGTTTCTCTCGAAAGAAGTGAGTGGGAGGAAAGTAGAACTTGATGAGGTAACTGTACCTGCTCCCTTATTGGAAAGTAGTTCATCACAGAAATCAGTTCCTGTGACTCCTACACCAATTAGTGAGGAAGCTAATGATGATGATCATGTAACTTCAGATCAAGTTACTACCGAACCTCGTAGGTCAACCAGAGTAAGATCCGCACCAGAGTGGTACGGTAATCCTGTTCTGGAGGTCATGTTACTTGACCATGACGAACCTACGAACTATGAGGAAGCGATGATGAGCCCAGATTCCGCAAAATGGCTTGAAGCCATGAAATCTGAGATGGGATCCATGTATGAGAACAAAGTGTGGACTTTGGTTGACTTGCCCGATGATCGGCAAGCCATCGAGAATAAATGGATCTTCAAGAAGAAGACTGACGCTGACAGTAATATTACTGTCTACAAAGCTCGACTTGTTGTGAAAGGTTTTCGACAAGTTCAAGGAGTTGACTATGATGAGACCTTCTCACCCGTAGCAATGCTTAAGTCCGTCCGAATCATGTTAGCAATTGTTGCATTTTATGATTATGAAATTTGGCAAATGGATGTAAAGACTGCATTCCTGAATGGATTTCTGGAAGAAGAGTTGTATATGATGCAACCTGAAGGTTTTATCGATCCAAAGGATGCTAACAAAGTGTGCAAGCTCCAGCGATCCATTTATGGACTGGTGCAAGCATCTCGGAGTTGGAATAAACGTTTTGATAGTGTGATCAAAGCATATGGTTTTATACAGACTTTTGGAGAAGCCTGTATTTACAAGAAAGTGAGTGGGAGCTCTGTAGCATTTCTAATATTATATGTGGATGGCATATTGTTGATTGGAAATGATATAGAATTTTTGGATAGCATAAAAGGATACTTGAACAAGACTTTTTCAATGAAAGACCTCGGTGAAGTTGCTTATATATTGGGCATCAAGATCTATAGAGATAGATCAAGACGCTTGATTGGACTTTCACAAAGCACATACCTTGATAAAGTTTTGAAAAGGTTCAAAATGGATCAAGCAAAGAAAGGGTTCTTGCCTGTGTTACAAGGTGTGAAGTTGAGTCAGACTCAATGCCCGACCACTGCAGAAGATATAGAGAAAATGAAAGGTGTTCCCTATGCTTCAGCCATAGGCTCTATCATGTATGCAATGCTGTGTACCAGACCTGATGTGTGCCTTGCTATCAGTTTAGCAGGGAGGTACCAAAGTAATCCAGGAGTGGATCACTGGACAATGGTCAAGAACATCCTGAAATACCTGAAAAGGACTAAGGATATGTTTCTCATTTATGGAGGTGACAAAGAGCCCGTCGTAAATGGTTACATCGATGCTAGCTTTGACACTGATCCGGATGACTCTAAGTCACAAACCGGATACGTGTTTATATTGAACGGTGGAGCTATCAGCTGGTGCAGTTCTACGCAAAGCGTCGTGGCGGGATCAACATGTGAAGCGGAGTACATAGCTGCTTCGGAAGCAGCAAATGAAGGAGTCTGGATGAAGGAGTTCATATCCGATCTAGGTGTCATACCTAGTGCATCGGGTCCAATGAAAATCTTCTGTGACAATACTGGTGCAATTGCCTTGGCAAAGGAATCCAGATTTCACAAGAGAGCCAAGCACATCAAGAGACGCTTCAATTCCATCCGCGATCAAGTCAAGGAGGGAGACATAGAGATTTGCAAGATACATACGAATCTGAATGTTGCAGACCCGTTGACTAAGCCTCTCTCACGAGCAAAACATGATCAGCACCAAAACTCCATGGGTGTTAGAATCATTACTGTGTAATCTAGATTATTGACTCTAATGCAAGTGGGAGACTGAAGGAAATATGCCCTAGAGGCAATAATAAAGTTGTTATTTATATTTCCTTATATCATGATAAATGTTTATTATTCATGCTGGAATTGTATTAACCGAAAAGTTAGTACATGTGTGAATACATAGACAAACAGAGTGTCACTAGTATGCCTCTACTTAACTAGCTCGTTGAATCAAAGATGGTTAAGTTTCCTAGCCATAGACATGAGTTGTCATTTGATTAACGGGATCACATCATTAGAGAATGATGTGATTGACTTGACCCATTCCGTTAGCTTAGCATTTGATCATTTAGTATATTGCTATTGCTTTCTTCATGACTTATACATGTTCCTATGACTATGAGATTATGCAGCTCCCGAATACCGGAGGAACACTTTGTGTGCTATCAAATGTCACAACGTAACTGGGTGATTATAAAGATGCTCTACATGTGTCTCCGATGGTGTTTGTTGAGTTGGCATAGATCGAGATTAGGATTTGTCACTCCGATTGTTGGAGAGGTATCTCTGGGCCCTCTCGGTAATGCACATCACTATAAGCCTTGCAAGCAATGTAACTAATGAGTTAGTTACGGGATAATGCATTACGGAATGAGTAAAGAGACTTGCCGGTAACGAGATTGAACTAGGTATAGTGATACCGATGATCGAATCTCGGGCAAGTAACATACCGATGACAATGGGAACAACGTATATTGTTATGCGGTTCGACCGATAAAGATCTTCGTAGAATATGTAGGAGCCAATATGGGCATCCAGGTTCCGCTATTGGTTATTGACCAGAGAGGTGTCTCGGTCATGTCTACATAGTTCTCGAACCCGTAGGGTCCGCACGCTTAACGTTCGTTGACGATACAGTATTATATGAGTTATGTATGTTGGCAACCGAATGTTGTTCGGAGTCCCGGATAAGATCACGGACATGACGAGGAACTCCGGAATGGTCCGGAGATAAAGTTTGATATACGGGATAATAGTGTTTGGTCTCCGGAAGGGGTTTCGGATGTTTCCCGAAATGTTTGGGTACGAGAACACTTTATTTGGGCCAAAAGGGAAAGCCCACAAGGTTTTTGGAAAGCGCAGAAGGAAGTTTTGCGGAGTCCAGGGGCCAGACGCCATGGTCCCTGGCGTCTGGGTCCAGACACCAGGAACCCTGGCGTCTGGCCCTGGAGTCCGAGAAGGACTCTTGCCTTTCGGGTGAAACCGACTTTGTGGAGGCTTTTACTCCAAGTTTCGACCCCAAGGCTCAACATATAAATAGAGGGGTAGGGCTAGCACCCAAGACACATCAAGAAACACCAAGCCATGTGTCGGCAACCCCATCCCCTATAGTTTATCCTCCGTCATAGTTTTCGTAGTGCTTAGGCGAAGCCCTGCGGAGATTGTTCTTCACCAACACCGTCACCACGCCGTCATGCTGCCGGAACTCATCTACTACTTCGCCCCTCTTGCTGGATCAAGAAGGCGAGGACGTCATCGAACTGAACGTGTGCTGAACGCGGAGGTGCCGTACGTTCGGTACTTGATCGGGACGGATCATGAAGGTGTACGACTACATCAACCGCGTTGATAAACGCTTCCGCTTTCGGTCTACGGGGGTACGTAGACATACTCTCCCCTCTCGTTGCTATGCATCACCATGATCTTGCGTGTGCGTAGGATTTTTTTTGAAATTACTACGTTCCCCAACACAAGTTAGTAGCGAAATCATTTCTGCAGGCAGTTACAGCGGCATTGACTGCCTGCTGTAGCAACTCATTTTTCTCCTCGGCTATTTTTTTCGCGTCCTCAGTTGTTTTTTTCTCGAACGCAAGCTTCACCTTCTCGTCGATGTCCGCCTGACTAAACTTCTTTTTCTGCTTCTTGGCCACCGAGCCCTTGTTGTAAAACACCTTCCATGTGGGGCCGTCTCCGGCGCCGTGCACACGACCATATTGCGGCCGCTGGCCCAAAGGGAGTCCCTTAAGTTCGTTCAAGGCCCGGTTGAGAGGGGTGTCCCACTTGGGCCTCATCGAAGAAGTAGGGCTTTCGGCTGCAAGCTGGTGTTGCTTCTCCTGCAGAAGGAACATGAACCGTTTAGGAATGTGTAGTCGACTAGCTCTGGAGCTAAATGTAAGGTGGTAAAAGAATAACTACCAGTAGTCTAATCAATCTCCTCATGATCTGGTCTGTGTAAAAAACCTTCTTTTCCTTGTCCCACTTGTAGCGGGCCCTGATGAAGTCACGCTCCAAGGGGTTGGTGAACTTCGCGAAGGGGTCTGGGATACCCGCGGCTTCATGTTTCGCGTCCTCCTTATCCCATATGGGCCTTTTACCGAGGTAGCCACGGCTTCCGAGGCGATGCTTCCCCATGTTCCTTTGCTGAAGGCTCTTGAATTTCGCAACCTTAGCCTTGGCTGCCTCGGTAGCGCAAGTGTCCTTGAACTTTTCGAACTCCTCTTCCGTAAGTGTCGGATTTTCCTCCGGAATCTTGGACAGGGGTGATACGTCTCCAACGTATCTATAATTTTTTATTGTTCCATGCTATATTATATTCTGTTTTGGATGTTTAATGGGCTTTATTATACACTTTTATATTATTTTTGGGACTAACCTATTAACCGGAGGCCCAGCCCAGATTGCTGTTTTTTTGCCTATTTCAGTGTTTCGCAGAAAAGGAATATCAAACGGAGTCCAAACGGAATGAAACCTTCGGGAACGTGATTTTCGGAACGAACGTGATCCAGAGGACTTGGAGTCCATGTCAAGAAAGCAACGAGGAGGGCACGAGGCAGGGGGGCGCACCTACCCCCCTGGGCGCGCCCTCCACCCTCGTGGGCCCCTCGTGGCTCCCCTGACCGACCTCTTTCGCCTATATATATCCATATACCCTGGAAACATCAGAGAAGAGCCAAAACCCTATTTCCACCGCCGCAACCTTCTGTACCCATGAGATCCCATCTTGGGGCCTTTTTCGGTGCTCCGCCGGAGGGGGCACTGATCACGGAGGGCTTCTACATCAACACCATAGCCTCTCTGATGATGTGTGAGTAGTTTACCTCAGACCTTCGGGTCCATAGTTATTAGCTAGATGGCTTCTTCGGGGGGGGGGGGGGGGGGGGGGGGGGGGGGGGGGGGGGGGGGGGGGGGGGGGGGGGGGGGGGGGGGGGGGGGGGGGGGGGGGGGGGGGGGGGGGGGGGGGGGGGGGGGGGGGGGGGGGGGGGGGGGGGGGGGGGGGGGGGGGGGGGGGGGGGGGGGGGGGGGGGGGGGGGGGGGGGGGGGGGGGGGGGGGGGGGGGGGGGGGGGGGGGGGGGGGGGGGGGGGGGGGGGGGGGGGGGGGGGGGGGGGGGGGGGGGGGGGGGGGGGGGGGGGGGGGGGGGGGGGGGGGGGGGGGGGGGGGGGGGGGGGGGGGGGGGGGGGGGGGGGGGGGGGGGGGGGGGGGGGGGGGGGGGGGGGGGGGGGGGGGGGGGGGGGGGGGGGGGGGGGGGGGGGGGGGGGGGGGGGGGGGGGGGGGGGGGGGGGGGGGGGGGGGGGGGGGGGGGGGGGGGGGGGGGGGGGGGGGGGGGGGGGGGGGGGGGGGGGGGGGGGGGGGGGGGGGGGGGGGGGGGGGGGGGGGGGGGGGGGGGGGGGGGGGGGGGGGGGGGGGGGGGGGGGGGGGGGGGGGGGGGGGGGGGGGGGGGGGGGGGGGGGGGGGGGGGGGGGGGGGGGGGGGGGGGGGGGGGGGGGGGGGGGGGGGGGGGGGGGGGGGGGGGGGGGGGGGGGGGGGGGGGGGGGGGGGGGGGGGGGGGGGGGGGGGGGGGGGGGGGGGGGGGGGGGGGGGGGGGGGGGGGGGGGGGGGGGGGGGGGGGGGGGGGGGGGGGGGGGGGGGGGGGGGGGGGGGGGGGGGGGGGGGGGGGGGGGGGGGGGGGGGGGGGGGGGGGGGGGGGGGGGGGGGGGGGGGGGGGGGGGGGGGGGGGGGGGGGGGGGGGGGGGGGGGGGGGGGGGGGGGGGGGGGGGGGGGGGGGGGGGGGGGGGGGGGGGGGGGGGGGGGGGGGGGGGGGGGGGGGGGGGGGGGGGGGGGGGGGGGGGGGGGGGGGGGGGGGGGGGGGGGGGGGGGGGGGGGGGGGGGGGGGGGGGGGGGGGGGGGGGGGGGGGGGGGGGGGGGGGGGGGGGGGGGGGGGGGGGGGGGGGGGGGGGGGGGGGGGGGGGGGGGGGGGGGGGGGGGGGGGGGGGGGGGGGGGGGGGGGGGGGGGGGGGGGGGGGGGGGGGGGGGGGGGGGGGGGGGGGGGGGGGGGGGGGGGGGGGGGGGGGGGGGGGGGGGGGGGGGGGGGGGGGGGGGGGGGGGGGGGGGGGGGGGGGGGGGGGGGGGGGGGGGGGGGGGGGGGGGGGGGGGGGGGGGGGGGGGGGGGGGGGGGGGGGGGGGGGGGGGGGGGGGGGGGGGGGGGGGGGGGGGGGGGGGGGGGGGGGGGGGGGGGGGGGGGGGGGGGGGGGGGGGGGGGGGGGGGGGGGGGGGGGGGGGGGGGGGGGGGGGGGGGGGGGGGGGGGGGGGGGGGGGGGGGGGGGGGGGGGGGGGGGGGGGGGGGGGGGGGGGGGGGGGGGGGGGGGGGGGGGGGGGGGGGGGGGGGGGGGGGGGGGGGGGGGGGGGGGGGGGGGGGGGGGGGGGGGGGGGGGGGGGGGGGGGGGGGGGGGGGGGGGGGGGGGGGGGGGGGGGGGGGGGGGGGGGGGGGGGGGGGGGGGGGGGGGGGGGGGGGGGGGGGGGGGGGGGGGGGGGGGGGGGGGGGGGGGGGGGGGGGGGGGGGGGGGGGGGGGGGGGGGGGGGGGGGGGGGGGGGGGGGGGGGGGGGGGGGGGGGGGGGGGGGGGGGGGGGGGGGGGGGGGGGGGGGGGGGGGGGGGGGGGGGGGGGGGGGGGGGGGGGGGGGGGGGGGGGGGGGGGGGGGGGGGGGGGGGGGGGGGGGGGGGGGGGGGGGGGGGGGGGGGGGGGGGGGGGGGGGGGGGGGGGGGGGGGGGGGGGGGGGGGGGGGGGGGGGGGGGGGGGGGGGGGGGGGGGGGGGGGGGGGGGGGGGGGGGGGGGGGGGGGGGGGGGGGGGGGGGGGGGGGGGGGGGGGGGGGGGGGCCGTGGGCGAGCGCCGGGGTCGGGGTCGGGGCCGGGGCCGTGGGCGAGCGCCGGGGTCGGGGGCGAGGGCAGGGGCGCGGCGAGGGTAGGGCTCCAGCGGCGCGACGGGGGAAGAGAGAGTGTGGGGATTTGGGGGGAAAGAGGCGGGATGAAGAGAGGAGTGGGGATTTTGGGGGTTAAGTGGGCATAGCAGTAGCGCATTTAAACAAAACGCGCTATAGCTACTCCAGGTAGCTATAGCGGTTTTATGGGGAAACCGCTACTGCTATCTTGACTAGCTGTAGCTCTTTTCTCAGAAAAGCGCTGCTGCTATAACCAGTACCTATATAGCAGTTTTCCTGTTTGTTTCCTTCTATTTTCTTTTTCTTTATTTGACGATATATATTGCATCATTTGACGGTTAAGTATGTATACAAAATAGGAACATATATATTACATCATTGGACCCATGCATAATAATGGCTAAGTGTGTATACAAAAGAGGAACATCTATATTACATCATTTGACCGATAACATACGGTTCCTCAGCGTTGACGTTTTCATTTTTGAGTGAGCTTCTTTCCCTTCTTGTTCGTTGAAGAATAATTGAGCCCCTCATTGTGACTTTTCCTTTTCCATGGAGTACGATTTTTCTTAGGTAATGTAGTATTGATTCTTCTTTTGACGTATACTTCATCATCATCGTCATCTTGGTGACTCCATCCGTTCCAATGATGTTCCTTTTGCCTCTCCTCACAACAACACGGCTGGGATTGCGCGGGTCGGTTATGAAGAAGCATTGTGTCACGTGCTTAGTGTGTACCCATGGTTCGTTTTTTGTGATAGCGTTCACGGTAGCGCTCTTGGCGTCGGGTATAGTCATGGTAGTGAAATACCGGTTTTCTCTTTCGACATTCTTAGCCCATCTGACACGGAACATCATCGTGTTGTGCAGTCCAGAGTAGTCAAGCTCCCAGATCTCCTCGACCCTTCCGTAAAATCTATCAGTTGCGCCATTGTCACTGCCGGTCATGCATTCCATCGTCACCCCTGAGTTCTGATCATCACTGTCCATATCTTTGGCCTCCGTGTAGACCGTGTATCCATTGATATCATATGACTGATAGGTTATGAGGTTGGGCGAGGGGCCATGTGCTAAGGCGTATATGAGCAATCCGTCCTTAGAGCCCTCCTCCGGGGGATTAGCAATAATATGCTCTTTGAACCAATGCAGGAAAGTGGAGTTGTGCTCTCTAGTAACTTCGGTGTCCGTCCTGCATACCCCCCAGTCATGATACTTCTTTGTGATAATTTCTTTGTGCAGTGCCACGAAAGGATCTACCTCGTCTAGGTGTTGTAGCACTACCAAGTTTGCTCTGTCAAAGTCGCTGCATCGATCTGAGTATGCCACGTGCAGTTCCCTGCGACCGTTGGACTGACCTTCTCCTTCGAGCCTCCCATCATGCTTGTTAACGGGCAAACCAACACCAACACCAGGCGGCTAGTCTGCGCCATATAGAAAATTCTCACAGAAAGAGATGCACTCTTTGTCAGATAGCCCTAGACGATGCTTCCATCCGGACGGGACATGTTACGAACGAATCCTTTGATGATCCCATTCATCCTCTCAAACGGCATCATGTTGTGCAGGAATGACGGCCCTAGGTCTATTATGTCATCCACAATATGGACACACAGATGCACCATCACGTCAAAGAACGCGGGCGGGAAGTACATCTCAAGCTCATTCGATATCACAATGATTTCTTCCTGTAGCCTTCGGAGCTGCTTCACACTGATCGACTTTTGAGAGATGATGTCGAAAAAGTTGCAGAGACCAATAAGCGTGTCACAGACGTGCTTGTCCATTATCCCTCTAAGGGCAACAGGTAGTATCTGCGTCATCATCACATGACAGTCATGGGTCTTCATCCCGCTGAACCTTTTCTTGTCCGTGTCTAGATATCTGCTTATCTTGCCACAGTAACCGGAACTAACTTTGACTCCGGTAAGGCACTTAAAGAATTGATCGATCTCAGCCCGACTTAAGGTGAAGCAAGAAGGGGGGCAATAATCCTCTTCCTTTACTTTCTTGCCCTTCTTCTCCCACGCCTTCGTCTCCGTCTCTGTCTCGTCTGACTGTTTACGGGGCGGCATGTGCAGATCTTCCCTGATATTAAAATCTTGCAAGTCTTTTCTTGCCTTCGGCCCATCCTTGGTCTTATCCGGCATGTTCATCAGTGTCGCGAGCAAGCTCTCAAGGACATTCTTACAGATATGCATTTGATCAAGGCAATGAGGTGTATCGAGTTTGTGCCAGTACTCCAAGTCCCAGAACACAGACCTCGTCTTCCATACCTTCAGCAGCGGCTCCAGCGCCTTTTTCATCGTCTTTCCTGGCGCGGGGCACTGCTTCCAATTTTTCAACAGCTCATCGATTTCGGCGCTGCTCCGCTTACGTGGAGGTCCTCGATGCTCAGCATGACCATTGAATAGATCTCCATGGTTTCTCCACGGGTCGTCCGGTTCGAGCCATCTTCGATGCCCCATGTACACGATTTTCCCAGACCCGCCATCTTTCCTTGATGTTAGCTGCTGAGACGTCGTATCATCCATGCACCGCATGCATCCGCAATATCCATGGCACACCTGGCCTGCGACATATTCATAACCAAGATAGTCGTGCACCGTCGTGATCAGCGCGGCTCTCATGTAGAAATACTCGCCTTTGCTGGTGTCCCATGTCTTGGCCGGTGTTTTCCATAACGTGTCTAACTCCTCTTGAAGTAGCCCCAGATATAGATTAATATTATTTCTTGGTTGTTTCGGCCCTTGAATCAGCATGCCCATGTGAATGTACTTCGACTTCATGCACAACCAGGGGGGAGGTTGTACATCCATACAAACACGGGCCATGTGCTATGGTTGGTGTTCTGGTTGCCAAACAGATTCATGCCATCGGTACACGCACCGAGCATGATGTTCCTTGCATCACATTCAAAATACCGATAGAAGCCATTCAACGCTCTCCACTGGCTTCCATCCTTGACGTGTCTCAGCTTCGGATCATCTCCATCGTGGGGCTTCTTCCTCTCCGCGTGCCAGCGCATTAGCTTTGCTTCCTTGGGATCTACGAAATACCGCTGGAGATGGGGAGTGATCGGTAAGTACCATACAACTTTCTAGGGACATTTCTTCCCGGCCTTCTTGTATCGAGAAGCATTGCACATCGGACAGCTTGTTTTTTCCGCGTGCTCCTTCCGATAAATTATGCAATCATTGATGTATGCATGGTATCTAATGTGTGGCAGATCAAGAGGGCACACGATCTTCTTGGCCTCATCCACACTAGTAGGACATAGATTCCCCGCGGGAAGAACATCCTTTAGGTACTTGAGATGCTCATCGAGGCTAGTGTCGGTCCATTTGTTTTTAGCCTTCGTCTTCAGGAGTTGGAGCGTGAAACTCAAGCGGGTCACCTCAGGATTGCAACCATCATACAATGGAGTGTTCGAGTCTACCACCAGTTGCTGCAGCTTAGCCTCCTCTCTAGTAGCAGCTCTCTCAGTACTCGTCTCCTTGCGAAGCAGTGCTTGAACATGAGGGTCCCGCACGATTGAACTTAGTACCAACGAACTCTGCTGCATGGAGTCCACGTTCTCTCTGCCGCCATGTCTGGCCCCTTCTCCTCCGCCATGTCCTGCCTCTTCCCCGCCGCCATTATTGATCATCTCTTCGTCTTGCCCCGTGTCGTCATTGCCTGCCCCGTCGGCGTCCTCAACATCATCATCCTCATCTTCAATTATCCACCGAGTATAGCCATCCATGAAACCAGTCATGAGCAGGTGCGCTTCGACACGACCATCGTCATAGGGGTCGAGCCAAACTATTCCTTTGTATTTTCGACACGGACATAAAACCTCTGTCAGGTTATTTTCTTTCATGTCCTGCACCACCGACCGCAACCACCTGTCCACCATCGTTCCACTGACCATCATGAATGTCTGCACGGTAATAATAAACAAATTGATTATAAAAATGCGTGCATGCATCAAAGTCATACAAAAATTCAGCATGACCTTCCCTAAAAATAGGACATATAGATCTAGAGTTTGCCCGGAATTCGCCGAAACGGAAATAAATCGACATTTCGGCAAAACATAGGCAACTCAAAAGCACAATTCGGCGTCAACTTATGCCACACACACACAATTTCCATCATATCACCCAATTATCATATCACACAAACATACACATATTTCCATTCTTGCAAAAGCATGAAATTTTAATCACCTATCGTCTCGAGATCGAGCACACGGTAGAGATGGTGATGTAGGGAGATCAAAAGTGGACAAAGCTCTTCTTGACAAAGCTAGATCTAGTTAGGGGCACATAGGTCAGTTCACTAAATGCTACATCTCCCTAGCTAGCTAATTTGGGAGGAGAAAACTTCAACTAGTGGAGGGGGAAGGAAAAAAAAGAAAGGAGATGCATTAATGGAGGTGGTGGAGTTAGCTAGGAGTAATAAAGAGAGAGAAAGGTAGGTAGAAGAGGGAGAGTAATGGAGGGAGAAGTATTGAGGAAGAAGCAAAGTGAGGGAGAGAGGAGGTGGGAGGTAGGGGAAAGTGAGGAAGAGAGGAGATGGGGGAGAGGGGAGGAGGGGGAGGGGAAAAAGGTGGCATTATGCTGCGTCTTAGCAGTAGCGCGGGCTGCAAAGCGCGCTACTGCTAATAGAGTAGCAGCAGCGAGCTTTCTGCACACGCGCTACTGATAAGTGGGGCCCGCCATGTGGCCACTTTCAAAATTAGCAGCAGTGAACAGAGAAAAAAGCGCGCTACTACTATTGCATTAGCAGTAGCGCGTGTCACGTCAGCGTGCTGCTGCTAAACTTAGGTTGGTGGGTACTGTCGGTCGATTTTACTAGCAGCGCGTTTCCTCTAGGCCGCGCTACTGCTAACTTGGTAGCAGTAGCGCCTGTCTCCTACACGCGCTACTGAAAATTAGCAGTAGCGCCTGTTTTTGTAACGCACTGCTGCTAAGATTCTGTGTATAAGGTTTTCCCTAGTAGTGGATATGAAGTCTCCAATAAGTTCTACAGCTGCAAAATGGAGGAGAATAGTTCTGTCAGTGAACATATACTCAAAATGTCTGGGTATAACAATCACTTGATTCAACTGGGAGTTAATCTTCCTGATGATAGTGTCATTGACAGAATTCTTCAATCACTGCCACCAAGCTACAAGAGCTTCGTGATGAACTATAATATGCAAGGGATGGATAAGACAATTCCCGAGCTCTTCGCAATGCTAAAGGCTGCGGAGGTAGAAATCAAGAAAGAGCATCAAGTGTTGATGCTCAACAAGACCACCAGTTTCAAGAAAAAGGGTAAAGGGAAGAAGGGAAACTTCAAGAAGAACGGCAAGCAAGTTGCTGCTCAAGTGAAGAAGCCCAAGTCTGGACCTAAGCCTGAGACTGAGTGCTTCTACTGCAAAGGGACTGGTCACTGGAAGCGGAACTGCCCCAAGTATTTGGCGGATAAGAAGGATGGCAAGGTGAACAAAGGTATATGTGATATACATGTTATTGATGTGTACCTTACGAATGCTCGCAGTAGTGCCTGGGTATTTGATACTGGTTCTGTTGCTAATATTTGAAACTCGAAACAGGGACTACGGATTAAGCGAAGATTGGCTAAGGACGAGGTGACGATGCGCGTGGGAAATGGTTCCAAAGTCGATGTGATCGCAGTCGACACGCTACCTCTACATCTACCATCAGGATTAGTTTTAGACCTGAATACTTGTTATTTGGTGCCAGCGTTAAGCATGAACATTATATCTGGATCTTGTTTGATGCGAGACGGTTATTCATTTAAATCATAGAATAATGGTTGTTCTATTTATATGAGTAATATCTTTTATGGTCATGCACCCTTGAAGAGTGGTCTATTTTTGTTGAATCTTGATAGTAGTGACACACATATTCATAATATTGAAGCCAAAAGATGCAGAGTTGATAATGATAGTGCAACATATTTGTGGCACTACCGTTTAGGTCATATTGGTGTAAAGCGCATGAAGAAACTCCATTCTAATGGACTTTTGGAATCACTTGATTATGAATCACTTGGTACTTGCGAACCATGCCTCATGGGCAAGATGACTAAAACGCCGTTCTCCGGAACAATGGAGCGAGTAACAGATATGTTGGAAATCATACATACTGATGTATGTGGTCCGATGAATGTTGAGGCTCACGGCGGGTATCGTTATTTTCTCACCTTCACAGATGATTTGAGCAGATATGGGTATATCTACTTGATGAAGCATAAGTCTAAAACATTTGAAAAGTTCAAAGAATTTCAGAGTGAAGTGGAAAATCATCGTAACAAGAAAATAAAGTTTCTACGATCTGATCATGGAGGAGAATATTTGAGTTACGAGTTTGGTCTTCATTTGAAACAATGCGGAATAGTTTCGCAACTCACGCCACCTGGAACACCACAGCGTAATGGTGTGTCCAAACGTCGTAATCGTACTTTACTAGATATGGTGCGATCTATGATGTCTCTTACTGATTTACCACTATCATTTTGGGGTTATGCTTTAGAGACGGCAGCATTCACGTTAAATAGGGCACCATCTAAATCCGTTGAGACGACACCTTATGAACTGTGGTTTGGCAAGAAACCCAAGTTGTCGTTTCTTAAAGTTTGGGGCTGCGATGTTTATGTGAAAAAGCTTCAACCTGATAAGCTCGAACCCAAATCGGAGAAATGTGTCTTCATAGGATACCCAAAGGAGACTATTGGGTACACCTTCTATCACAGATCCGAAGGCAAGACATTCGTTGGTAAGAATGGATCCTTTCTAGAGAAGGAGTTTCTCTCGAAAGAAGTGAGTGGGAGGAAAGTAGAACTTGATAAGGTAACTGTACCTGCTCCCTTATTGGAAAGTAGTTCATCATAGAAATCTTTTCCTGTGACTCCTACATCAATTAGTGAGGAAGCTAATGATGATGATCATGTAACTTCAGATCAAGTTACTATCGAACCTCGTAGGTCAACCAGAGTAAGATCCGCACCAGAGTGGTACGGTAATCCTGTTCTGGAGGTCATGTTACTTGACCATGACGAACCTACAAACTATGAGGAAGTGATGATGAGCCCAGATTCGGCGAAATGGCTTGATGCCATGACATCTGAGATGGGATCCATGTATGAGAACAAAGTGTGGACTTTGGTTGACTTGCCCGATGATCGGCAAGCCATCGAGAATAAATGGATCTTCAAGAAGAAGACTGACGCTGACGGTAATGTTACTGTCTACAAAGCTCAACTTGTTGCAAAAGGTTTTCGACAAGTTCAAGGAGTTGACTACGATGAGACCTTCTCACCCGTAGCGATGCTTAAGTCCGTCCGAATCATGTTAGCAATTGCTGCATTTTATGATTATGAAATTTGGCAAATGGATGTAAAGACTGCATTCCTGAATGGATTTTTCGAAGAAGAGTTGTATATGATGCAACCCGAAGGTTTTATCGATCCAAAGGATGCTAACAAAGTGTGCAAGCTCCAGCGATCCATTTATGGACTGGTGCAAGCATCTCGGAGTTGGAATAAACGTTTTGATAGTGTGATCAAAGCATATGGTTTTATATAGACTTTTGGAGAAGCCTATATTTACAAGAAAGTGAGTGGGAGCTCTGTAGCATTTCTAATATTATATGTGGATGACATATTATTGATTGGAAATGATATAGAATTTTTGGATAGCATAAAAGAATACTTGAACTTTTCAATGAAAGACCTCGGTGAAGCTGCTTATATATTGGGCATCAAGATCTATAGAGATAGATCGAGATGCTTAATTGGACTTTCACAAAGCACATACCTTGATAAAGTTTGGAAGAAGTTCAAAATGGATCAAGCAAAGAAAGGGTTCTTGCCTGTGTTACAAGGTGTGAAGTTGAGTCAGACTCAATGCCCGACCACTGCAGAAGATAGAGAGAGGGGGGGGGGGGGGGGGGGGGGGGGGGGGGGGGGGGGGGGGGGGGGGACACCGCTTCAACGGAGACGTACTTCCCCTCAAAAGGAAGGAACTTCGGTAACACATCCTCGTCTTCACCGGCTCCACTCTTGGTTATCTCGTGCCTTTACTTGGATATGTTTCTCGTTTATGGAGGTGACAAAGAGCTCGTCGTAAATGGTTACGTCGATGCAAGCTTTGACACTGATCCGAATGACTCTAAGTAGTCCTGGCCATCTCAGGCCCGGCCCTGTCGGCCCACCCAGGCCCGGCCCTAAAATCAAGGGCCTAGGACCGATGGGCTTGCCCGTGGGTCGGGCTTGGGCCTGAGTTTTGAGCCCACCAGCAGGGCTTGGATGGGCTTGGGCTTGGCATATTGGCATTTTAAGTAAGAGGCCCGGCCCACGGCCCTAAGCCCTAAGGGCTTATCAGGGCTTTTTACTAGATGGGCCGGGCTTGGGCTTGAAAAGTAGGCCCGATGATAGGGCCTGGGCCTCAGTTTTCTGCTGTGCGCTTTTTTAGGCCCGGCCCGGCCCATGGCCAGATATAACTCTAAGTCACAAACAGGATACGTATTTATATTGAACGGTGGAGCTGTCAGTTGGTGCAGTTCTAAGCAACGCGTCGTGGCGGGATCTACGTGTGAAGCGGAGTACATAGCTGCTTCGGAAGCAGCAAATGAAGGAGTCTGGATGAAGGAGTTCATATCCGATCTAGGTGTCATACCTAGTGCATCGGGTCCAATGAAAATCTTTTGTGACAATACTGGTGCAATTGCCTTGGCAAAGGAATCCAGATTTCACAAGAGAACCAAGCACATCAAGAGATGCTTCAATTCCATTCGCGATCAAGTCAAGGAGGGAGACATAGAGATTTGCAAGATACATACGGATCTGAATGTTGCAGACCCGTTGACTAAGCCTCTCTCACGAGCAAAACATGATCAGCACCAAGACTCCATGGGTGTTAGAATCATTACTGTGTAATCTAGATTATTGACTCTAGTGCAAGTGGGAGACTGAAGGAAATATGCCCTAGAGGCAATAATAAAGTTGTTATTTATATTTCCTTATATCATGATAAATGTTTATTATTCATGCTAGAATTGTATTAACCGGAAACTTAGTACATGTGTGAATACATAGACAAACAGAGTGTCACTAGTATGCCTCTACTTGACTAGCTCGTTGAATCAAAGATGGTTAAGTTTCTGTAAGGGCATATTTATCCCTTAGTTGTTTTGGTGATTGATGACAATGCTTTTACGGACTAATCGTGTGCGTTGAGTATTCCAGACATCTCATCACTATGCACAAGACGATTTGGTGCCCCTCGAAGACTATTGAAGACGGCGTTTCTCTACGTTTCTTTTCGGTGGATTTGAGTCGTAGGAAAGCCGTACTATTAAGAGGGGGTCCGCTTTGGAAAGGTTTGGGTGGAATCATCACGTACACGTCTACTCCTTTTGCACCTCCTTTCCTCTGGCTCTTTGGAGCATCCTCCGTCTTTTCTCGTCTATGCAAATTGTCGTGTTTGCTGAGCTTGGGCATGCGGTAGTACTGCTCCTAGGAGCGGTAGTACCGCAGGCCCTTGCGGTAGTACCGGGCCCAGGCGCGGTAGTACCGCAAGCGCCCACGGTAGTACCGCTCCTTTGGAGCTGTAGTACCGTGGCCCCAGGCCAGGCGCTGCTGCAGCTGCAGTAGTAGGGGCGGATGTAATTTTTTACATCCGCGCCCGATGCGCGGTAGTACCGTGCGTTCTGGCCTAGCTCAGCAGCTTGCGCGGCAGTAGGAGCGGATGTAATTTTTTACATCCGCACCCCGCGCGGTAGTACCGCTCCTGGCTTACGGTACTACCATGTCAGATTTTTGCATTGACTCCAACTCAGCGGAAGTTGCCACGGATGTATTTTTATATGTCCGTGCCTTCCCGAAATCTGGAACATCCCTGTCTTGCGGTAGTACCGCAAGGGGGAGCGGTAGTACCGCGCCAGCGGTTCTACCGCCCTCTGCTTCAGTGCATTTGGGATGTCCTGGTTTGTGCTGCTCGGGCGGTAGTACCGCGGGGCCCTGCGGTAGTACCGCATGCCCTTGCGGTAGTACCGCGGCCCTGGCGCGGTAGTATCGTGCTTCGTAGGCTGGGTTGGTGGATAACGGTTGGATTTGTTCTTCCACTATATAAGGGGTGTCTTCTTCTCCGAGTTGACTATCTCTTCCATTTCTAAGCTCCATTGTTGCTCCAAGCTCCATTTTCACCCGATCTCTCTCCCTAGCCAATCAAACTTGTTGATTTTCTAGGGATTGGTTGAGAAGGCCCCGATCTACACTTCCACCAAGAGAAATTTGATTCCCCCCACTAATCCCTCGCGGATCTTGTTACTCTTGGGTGTTTGAGCACCCTAGACGGTTGAGGTCACCGCGGAGCCATAGTCCATTGTGTGAAGCTTCGTGGTGTCGTTGGGAGCCTCCAATTAAGTTGTGGAGATTGCCCCAACCTTGTTTGTAAAGGTCCGGTCGCCGCCTCCAAGGGCACCAATAGTGGAATCACGGCATCTCGCATTGTGTGAGGGCGTGAGGATAATACGGTGGCCCTAGTGGCTTTTGGGGAGCATTGTGCCTCCACACCGCTTCAACGGAGACGTACTTCCCCTCAAAAGGAAGGAACTTCGGTAACACATCCTCGTCTTCACCGGCTCCACTCTTGGTTATCTCGTGCCTTTACTTGTGCAAGCTTATTTGTGTGATATCCCTTGCTTGCTTGTGTGCTTATTGTTGCTGCATCATATAGGTTGCTCACCTAGTTGCATATCTAGACAACCTACTTTGATGCAAAGTTTAAATTGGTAAAGAAAAGCTAAAATTGTTAGTTGCCTATTCACCCCCCCTCTAGTTAACTATATCGATCCTTTCAGTTTCCTAGCCATAGACATGAGTTGTCATTTGATTAACGGGATCACATCATTAGAGAATGATGTGATTGACTTGACCCATTCCGTTAGCTTAGCACTTGATCGTTTAGTATGTTGCTATTGCTTTCTTCATGACTTATACATGTTCCTATGACTATGAGATTATGCAACTCCCGAATACTGGAGGAACACTTAGTGTGCTACCAAACGTCACAACGTAACTGGGTGATTATAAAGTTGCTCTACAGGTGTCTCCGATGGTACTTGTTGAGTTGGCATAGATCAAGATTAGGATTTGTCACTCTGATTGTCGGAGAGGTATCTCTAGGCCCTCTCGGTAATGCACATCACTATAAGCCTTGCAAGCAATGTGACTAATGAGTTCCCCCCCCCCCCCCCCCCCCCCCCCCCCCCCCCCCCCCCCCCCCCCCCCCCCCCCCCCCCCCCCCCCCCCCCCCCCCCCCCCCCCCCCCCCCCCCCCCCCCCCCCCCCCCCCCCCCCCCCCCCCCCCCCCCCCCCCCCCCCCCCCCCCCCCCCCCCCCCCCCCCCCCCCCCCCCCCCCCCCCCCCCCCCCCCCCCCCCCCCCCCCCCCCCCCCCCCCCCCCCCCCCCCCCCCCCCCCCCCCCCCCCCCCCCCCCCCCCCCCCCCCCCCCCCCCCCCCCCCCCCCCCCCCCCCCCCCCCCCCCCCCCCCCCCCCCCCCCCCCCCCCCCCCCCCCCCCCCCCCCCCCCCCCCCCCCCCCCCCCCCCCCCCCCCCCCCCCCCCCCCCCCCCCCCCCCCCCCCCCCCCCCCCCCCCCCCCCCCCCCCCCCCCCCCCCCCCCCCCCCCCCCCCCCCCCCCCCCCCCCCCCCCCCCCCCCCCCCCCCCCCCCCCCCCCCCCCCCCCCCCCCCCCCCCCCCCCCCCCCCCCCCCCCCCCCCCCCCCCCCCCCCCCCCCCCCCCCCCCCCCCCCCCCCCCCCCCCCCCCCCCCCCCCCCCCCCCCCCCCCCCCCCCCCCCCCCCCCCCCCCCCCCCCCCCCCCCCCCCCCCCCCCCCCCCCCCCCCCCCCCCCCCCCCCCCCCCCCCCCCCCCCCCCCCCCCCCCCCCCCCCCCCCCCCCCCCCCCCCCCCCCCCCCCCCCCCCCCCCCCCCCCCCCCCCCCCCCCCCCCCCCCCCCCCCCCCCCCCCCCCCCCCCCCCCCCCCCCCCCCCCCCCCCCCCCCCCCCCCCCCCCCCCCCCCCCCCCCCCCGAACCAATATGAGCATCCAGGTTCCGCTATTGGTTATTGACCGGAGATGAGTCACGGTCATGTCTACATAGTTCTCGAACCCGTAGGGTCCGCACGCTTAACGTTCGGTGACGATTGGTATTATGAGTTTATGTGTTTTGATGTACAGAAGGTAGTTCGGAGTCCCGGATATGATCACGGACATGACGAGGAGTCTCGAAATGGCTGAGACATAAAGATTGATATATTGGATGACTATGTTTGGACATCGAAAAGGTTTCGAGAGAGTTCGGGCATATACCGGAGTACTGGGGGGTTACCGGAACCCCCCGGGGAGTATATGGGCCCTAATGGGCTTTAGTGGAGAGAGAGAGAGGGGCAGCCAGGGCAGGGGGGGGGGGGGGGGGGGGGGGGGGGGGGGGGGGGGGGGGGGGGGTAGGAAGGGGGGGGGGCGCCCCTCTTTCCTTCCTCCCTCTCTCCCCCTTCCTTCTCTCCTAGTCCAACTAGGGAAGGGGGGGAATCCTACTCCCGGTGGGAGTAGGACTCCTCCAAGGCGCGCCATAGAGGGCCGGCCCTCCCCCCTCCTCCACTCCTTTATATACGGGGAAGGGGGCACCCCATAGATACACAAGTTGATCATTAATCTCTTAGCCGTGTGCGGTGCCCCCTCCACCATAATCCACCTCGGTCATATCGTTGCAGTGCTTAGGCGAAGCCCTGCGTCGGTAGCTTCATCATCACCGTCATCACGCCGTCGTGCTAACGAAGCTCTCCCTCGACACTCAGCTGGATCGAGAGTTCGTGGGACGTCACCGAGCCGAACGTGTGCAGATCGCGGAGGTGCCATACTTTCGGTACTATGATCGGTCGGATCGTGAAGACGTACGACTACATCAACCGCGTTGTCATAACGCTTTCGCTTACAGTCTACGAGGGTACGTGGACTACACTCTCCCCTCTCGTTGCTATGCATCACCATGATCTTGCGTGTGCGTAGGATTTTTTTTGAAATTACTGCGTTCCCCAACAAATCTCATAGTTATAGGAACATGTATAAGTCATGAAGAAATCAATAGCAACAAACTAAATGATTATCGTGCTAAGCTAACGGATGGGTCTTGTCAATCACATCATTCTCTAATGATGTGATCCCATTAATCAAATGACAACTCATGTCTATGGTTAGGAAACTTAACCATGGGGGGGGGGGGGGGGGGGGGGGGGGGGGGGGGGGGGGGGGGGGGGGGGGGGGGGGGGGGGGGGGGGGGGGGGGGGGGGGGGGGGGGGGGGGGGGGGGGGGGGGGGGGGGGGGGGGGGGGGGGGGGGGGGGGGGGGGGGGGGGGGGGGGGGGGGGGGGGGGGGGGGGGGGGGGGGGGGGGGGGGGGGGGGGGGGGGGGGGGGGGGGGGGGGGGGGGGGGGGGGGGGGGGGGGGGGGGGGGGGGGGGGGGGGGGGGGGGGGGGGGGGGGGGGGGGGGGGGGGGGGGGGGGGGGGGGGGGGGGGGGGGGGGGGGGGGGGGGGGGGGGGGGGGGGGGGGGGGGGGGGGGGGGGGGGGGGGGGGGGGGGGGGGGGGGGGGGGGGGGGGGGGGGGGGGGGGGGGGGGGGGGGGGGGGGGGGGGGGGGGGGGGGGGGGGGGGGGGGGGGGGGGGGGGGGGGGGGGGGGGGGGGGGGGGGGGGGGGGGGGGGGGGGGGGGGGGGGGGGGGGGGGGGGGGGGGGGGGGGGGGGGGGGGGGGGGGGGGGGGGGGGGGGGGGGGGGGGGGGGGGGGGGGGGGGGGGGGGGGGGGGGGGGGGGGGGGGGGGGGATCACATCATTAGAGAATGATGTGATTGACAAGACCCATCCGTTAGCTTAGCAGAATGATAGTTAAGTTTATTGCTATTGCTTTCTTCATGACTTATACATGTTCCTCTGACTATGAGATTTTGCAACTCCTGAATACCGGAGGAACACCTTGTGTGCTATCAAACATCACAACATAACTGGGTGATTATAAAGATGCTCTACAGGTGTCTCCGATGGTGTTTGTTGAGTTGGCATAGATCGAGATTAGTATTTGTCACTCCGATTGTCGGAGAGGTATCTCTGGGCCCTCTCGGTAATGCACATCATATGAAGCCTTGCAAGCAATGTGACTAATGAGTTAGTTATGAGATGATGCATTACGGAACGAGTAAATAGACTTGCCGGTAACGAGATTGAACTAGGTACGATGATACCGACGATCGAATCTCGGGCAAGTAACATACCGATGACAAGGGGAACAACGTATGTTGTTATGCGGTTTGACCGATAAAGATCTTCGTAGAATATGTGGGAGCCAATATGAGCATCCAGGTTCTGCTATTGGTTATTGACCGGAGATGAGTCTCGGTCATGTCTACATAGTTCTCGAACCCGTAGGGTCCGCACGCTTAACGTTCGATGACGATCGGTATTATGAGTTTATGTGTTTTGATGTACCGAAGGTAGTTCGGAGTCCCGGATGAGATCACGGACATGACGAGGAGTCTCGGAATGTCCGAGAGGTAAAGATTGATATATTGGAAGATAGTATTTGGCCTCCGAAAAGGTTCCGGAAGGTTCCGGATATTTATCGGAGTACTGGAGGGGTTACCGGAACCCCCCGGGGAGTCAATGGGCCTTATTGGGCCTTAGTGGAAGAGAGGAGGAGGCGGCCAGGTGGAGGGCGCGCCCCCCAAGCCCAATCCGAATTGGGGTGGGGGGCCTACCCCCCCTTTCCTTCTCCCTCTCTCCCTCTTCTACTCCAACTAGGGAAGGGGGGAAACCTACTCCTACTGGGAGTAGGACTCCCCCCCTTGGGCGCGCCATAGAGGGCCGGCCCTCCCCTCCTCCACTCCTTTATATACGGAGGAGGGGGGCACCCCATAGACACACAAGTTGATTGTTTTTAGCCGTGTGTGGTGCCCCCTCCACATATTTCCACCTCGGTCATATTTTGGGGGGGGGGGGGGGGGGGGGGGGGGGGGGGGGGGGGGGGGGGGGGGGGGGGGGGGGGGGGGGGGGGGGGGGGGGGGGGGGGGGGGGGGGGGGGGGGGGGGGGGGGGGGGGGGGGGGGGGGGGGGGGGGGGGGGGGGGGGGGGGGGGGGGGGGGGGGGGGGGGGGGGGGGGGGGGGGGGGGGGGGGGGGGGGGGGGGGGGGGGGGGGGGGGGGGGGGGGGGGGGGGGGGGGGGGGGGGGGGGGGGGGGGGGGGGGGGAAGGGAGGGCGGAGTTATGATTGAGCGGAGTGCAAAGATCTGGGAGCTGTATAGGCACACCTAATTAGTCAACTTCTGTGCATGAGGGTAAATCCAAATGAAATCATGCCAGATCATATAATAGTGTGCCACGCTTGAGTAGAGGAGAGCCATTGGCCATGATATTTCACATATTAATTGGTCTACTATGAGAACCACTGGCCTAATGAGTCAACTTGTGTGCATGAGGGTAGATCCAAATTAAAATTAAACAATATCGTAGTCCCGGATTGTTAGCATCCGATCTTGAGGGACGCAACTACCAATTTAGTGCCACATATGAGGAGAGGAGCCAATGCCCAGCTATATATAGGAGCTCATAGTTTTCTTGGCCTGCTACTACCTAATTGAGCTCTGCACATGCATGCCAATAGTGTACGTTCACAATAACGAGAGCAAGCGGTACATGGGCATGGCGTGCTCCCCAAAAATATCAGCCAATTCCAGCTAGTGCCATGAGGGCACCTGTACTGTAAGCACCGCGTGTGGCTTGTTGTATACTACGTACATAGGTTCAGAGCATCGATCCACAAGGGTACACGATCTGCTTCTGATCTGATCATCAACGCCTACACAACCTCTTGCATCATGTACAATCCGGCTATAAATACCATCCAAAACAAGCCGAGGACATACAGCAGTAGAATCACATACACATGTGACTAGGTTCCTCGATCAAAGCTCTAGCAATGGCGCCATCGTCCAAGCTCATCCTCCTGCTCCTTGC